>CAJNIZ010003403.1:23678-49693 GCA_905231905.1 Symbiodinium pilosum | reverse complement strand
TAGGTAAGAGAGGTTTAGGGGTTTAGGAGTTAGGAGTTTTGGGGGGGGAGGGGGCACTGTCGAAGCAGAAATGATTACCTACATAATTCCCTAATGGTCCTGACTAAAAACTACACGAAGTAGAAATACCGCCGTGGGAGCTTAAATGCTTACCTGCATAATTCTCTTGTGGATAGTCATAGTAGAAGATACCACTACAGAAGCTTCAATTGTGGAAATCCCATATTGGCTTTATTAACAACTATGCTAAACCACCCGGTAGAAGCCTAATGGCTACTACCTACATAATTCTCACATGGTCCGCACTACCAACCATGGTAGAATATACCATCGCCTGCCTGCATTGTTCCGGTTTTTCCTTCGTTCGCCGCCGTTTAGTCGTAGAAATACTCCAAAGCCCTACCCCTGTGATTTAGGTTTCTGGGGGGCCGGGTAGGGTCCTATCTCAGGGTGTTGGGTTGAGGGCCCAGCGTGTAACGCTTAAATGTAGGCATGAGGCTTCAGGCAGTTTCTTACGGTAGAGGGAACCCAATACATATTATAATCCATATTATAGGTGCCCCCAAGAAAGGTACCCTGAATTTTGGGAAACCCCCAAGTTTAGGGTTAAGGCAAGAGTTTTTCGGCTTCTGAGAATGTAGGGCGCAGGGTTTGAGTCTGAGGGTTTAGGGATGACGTCTTCGGATGTGTTGTTAAAGGTTTAGGGTTTAGGGTTTAGGGTTACTTGATTTGGAGGTTACTGTCTAGGGGTAGACATACAGCGTTCAGGGTTCAGGGTTTGCAAATGAAAGGGTACCTCAGGATTAGGGGGGTAAGGGGGTGTGGGATATTGGGTAAAGGTAGAAGTTTCCCAAACCCTACGACCTAAACCCTAAGACCCTAAGCCCTACGCCCTACACCCCGTAAGCCCTAAACCCTAAGCCCTAAACCCTACAGATACGAAATCCTAAGCCCTAAACCCTAAGCCTAAACCCTAAGCGTAAACCCTAAGCCTTAAACCCTAAACCCTAAGCCCTTAACCCTAAACCCCGAAGCCCTAAGCAATCCGCAAGTTGAACACCTGCAGTTCCTATACATTCCTTGTGTATCACCAGTGTTTTTTCAGGGTTCCTTTGTTTGAGAGAACCCCCGAATTTAGGGTTTAGGGTTCAGAGCTTAGGGTTTCGGATTTAGGGCGTTGAGATGGGTTTAATGGGTGTAGACTCCATGGGATTCTGGTGATTGAGATGGGGCTATGCATGGCTTTGTATATGGTTCAGAGTTGAGGGTTTCAGAGCTGTAGGACTTGGACTTTGAGGGTTTTTGGTCTAGGGTTTTAGGGTTTGGGGAGCTTGAATGATTAAGATTATGAAGGGAAGCGCTGCCTTGGTTTGGGGATTAGGGGTTTAGGATGTCAGGCTTAGGATTTAGGGTTAATTTCGGGTTAGCGGAGGGGGTTGTGTTTCGGGCTTAGGGCGTGGCTCATCGTTTGAGATTTGTGTTTCCGACTCCTATCCCCATCAAAGATCTGAGGCCCTATGCAGACTGTCAACCCTAAAGACTAGTTTCCACTCCATTGTCCATGTTCGTTTCCATTTCGTTGTTCATACCCTACATCCTAAAAGCTAAATCTGAAAACATAAGCCCCAAATACGAAACCTTAAGCCCTGAACCCCAAGCCCCAAACCTTCTAGCGATAGACCTACTGCCCTAAACCATATACATATAACTGCATAACAGTTTCCATGTCATTGTTCACTCTGTTTCAATCTGATTCTCCCTTATTGGGTATTATCCCTGAACCCTAGGACCTAGGCCGCAAACAGTATACACCCTAAACCCGAAACCCTAAGCCCTTAACCCTAAACGCCAAAAACACCACAACGGACGAGGTCGTAGCCCAAGCCCCACCAGCGGCTTCGTGAAACTAGAGGGCGGCAAAATTCAATTCACGGAGCCTCGGCTGAGTGCTATACAGCATGTAGGGGTTGGGGTTCAGGGTGGAGGGCTTAGGTTTGGGGCTTGGGATTTTGTAGCTTAAGGCTTAGGTTTTAAGGGCGTAGGGTTCAGGATTTGGGTTTTAGGACTTAGGAACTTAAGTTTAAGATGTTGAAGGGCAGAATGGGTCATATAGGGGTTATAGATTTCCCCCTTCAGTCGTTTGCACGGATTATGTCGAGAAGCTCCCATGCAGGAGAGACCCCGTACTTTGTATCCGCCTTAGGGATATAGCTACAGATGTTGATTGCTATTCTCTTCCCATGCAGGGTGTGAGGCTTATGTAAAATTTGGAGGGGCTGGATGTAAGGTTGAGTGTGCTGGACTTTGAAGCACTACGCAGTATAGGGTACGCCGGCTATGAGTTCCTGGCCCTATTGGGCATAGGTTGTAGGATTGGCGATTTAGTAATTCAGGGTCTAGGGCTTGGGTTCTGCAACAGGTCTGCTACTGATCAACGACTTTAAGTTTGCTACCTTAAGCTTTGTAACCTTGGGTTTTGGATCCCGATTACCCTAAACCCTAAACCCTAAACCCCTAGATAAGGGCTATAGTCTATAGGACTCAAGGATCCCCACCTAAAGGTACACACCCTAAGGCGACAACGGACAACTCCCTTTAATGAATGAGGGCATCTAAGTTATGCTTGTTTCTGCCCTTAGTCCTTTTTTTTTGGGGGGGGGAGGGGGGGGCTCTATTGCAAGTACACCCATGTTGAGAGGAGCATCCATTTTAAAGATTAGGTACTTGGGGAGGCCAGGGAGTCCTTTTGGAGTGATATCTTTCATTTGTGGATATATATATATATATGTATGCATATATAGTCCTCCCTAAGTAGATAGAATATGGCTTTGGGTATACTATAATAAGATCCCCATATACCCCATATTCTACTTCAGGGGAACTGTAGCACTAAACATCTGCATTTTGTCAGATCCAGCTAAACCCCAGGAACTATTCGTAGGGTTTACGGTTCAGTGGTGTAGGCGTGTACGGCATAAAGGTTTCCTAGTACGTAAAAACATGACCCAATACCCTTAATTAGATATGGCCAAAAAAGCCATTATTCCTAGGTACCCCAGTAGACCCTTTTGCCTTGTTATTTTGCGGTCTCCGTATTGAAGTTGAATATTAGAAAAAGAGGTACCCCAATTATTACGGGGCTGCCGGGGAACCAAGATTCTGTATACATACCTAACCGTGAACCTACACCTTAGACCCTTACTCTTGGGGTTCGGGTGGGGCTTTGGGCAGGGGCGTAGAATGTACTGGGGTGCTGTTAAGGAACTTACATTAAGTTACCATGTCATGGGTATATGATGAATAATATGGTCTTCTTTTTATAGTAACTTAATTTGAGTTCCTTATCAGCACAAGTTTGGTGTAGGTCTCTTCGACCACCCAGACCTCGTATTTTTTTGTGGGGGAATCGAGAGCCCAGTGTCCTACACCCCCAATTCCCCCCTTCACCCTTCGCCGTTCAGGGTTTGGGTTTAGGAACTCATCGGCTGCATGGTTGTACCCATGCCGCTTTGGGATCCCCCCGAAAAAAAATTCTACAAAACTTCATCGGTTTGTACAAGGGCTATGTTGGTGCAATATTGAGGGGAACCTTGAGGGGTACGACCTGCAAGTTACAACCCTGAAGCCTTTGAGCAATGTTGAACCCGGTTTACTTTCAAGGTTAGGGCACATAAAGACTGTTGCAGAAGCTTTGAACAATACCAAGATTGTTGCCCAAGATTCCTTGCATACGTAGGATATACGGTGCCTCGAAATAGACGTCAAATGGCATAGTGCCCAAAAAAGACAAGGCTAGAAATGCGGGTGCGCTGGACGACGTTGTAGAGACCCAGGGATGGTATGAACCCTAAACCCTAAGCCCGAAACCCCACACCCTAATTCCTAAACCCTGAACCCTAATCCCTAAATCCTAAACCAGGGTGCTGCTCTGAGAGCGAAGAGATTCCCCCTCAAGGTGAATGATTGCATCCCTGTACCAAAACCCCCCAACCTGAATGCCTTAACCCTAACGCCTCTACCCAAACCCAAACCCTAATCCCTAAACACCCTAGTCCCTAAACCCTATAAGCCCTGATCCTACACCCTGCATCATGGGCCCCAAGAGCCTAATTCTACTGAGGGCCTGGACCAGGAAGCTGCCACGCCGACTCAACAGCAGCAGCATCTGCTTCTTAGCAGCATTCAATAGGGTTTAGGGTTCAGGGTTTTTACATCGATTATAGGGGGTTATATGGGGATTATATGTAATAATGGAAAAGAAAATGGCAACTACTGGGTTTAGGGATAAGGGCTCCAGGTTTAGGCGTTAGTTTTTTGGGTTTAGGGCTTTCGGTTTAGGGTTTGGGGTGTGGATCTGCGGTGGCTCTGAATGTGACAGCTCCACAGTCGGCAGGATTACATCGGGATTGTAGCTTAAAACTAATATAGGGGCTATAGGGATATTCTCCCAATAACGCAGACTTAAATGGCAGGAACACGGAAAGTTAAATGGAAGCTGAACCCTAAACCCTAAACCCTAAACCAGTTGTCGGTTGTGGATATTGCCATGCCAGGCCGCCCAAACTTGCAAGACACACGGTATCCTTTAGGTGGACCCCCCACCCAGTAATAGTGACTATAAGGGATAATAGGTATTATGTTAGGGTCCTCTTATATTCTTATTATACCACTATTACAGGGTGGGGGGGTCCTCCTAAGGTATCCTTCTGTCTGCCGAGTAGACACTGCAGCACGAGTAGCTGTCGAAGCGTGACGTGGTTGAGGGTTGAGGGTTGAGGGCTTGGGGGGTCTCGTCTAGGGTTGATGGTTTGGGGCTGTCAGCAAGGGTTTAGGGTTTAGGGTTTAGGGTTTAAGGTTAAGGTTTAGGGCTTTGGGATTATTAGGATTAGGGTTGGGGATTTTTGCTTCAGGGGTCAGGGTTTCATTGATGTAGCCACTGGGTCCCGCAACAGTCAGAAAACCGAGCACTTTCAAAAGATTCAACTGGTACCCCCCATGTCCTTCCACCACACGTTTTTCTGTATAACCTTAAAGCCGGAACTTTGAACCAAACCCCTCCGTCACTCCAACAGATGGTCAGTCATGCCAAGTAGCATGATGAGGGTTTGGGGTATAGGGTTGCGGGTAATTATAAAGTTTAGAGTTAACCTCCAAAGCCTCAAAGCCTAAACCCTTAACATCTACGCGTCAAACCATAACCTTTACACCCTGCACCTAGCATCCCGACATCTTAAATGATGAATGAGCTATAGTCTAAACTCCTAGCATCCACCTTGATAACCCTTATAATAGTCCCCTATATAACCCCCTTGAAGGAAGCTCAAATGATAGTTTCCATAACTGAGGGCCCTTATAGAGACTGTTGTAACCTTTAACCCAGGCCTAAACTGTTATGAGCTGTAGTCTAAATTTCTGAAAGGTGTGATTTAGGTAGTAGATAGGGGACTGCTATAGGGCTTATTAACGGGGATACTGGAGTTTAGACTGTAGCTCATATGGAGCCGTTAAAATCATGTCTTGGGGCATGTAAGCTCGATGCCATTGTTCAGCCTTAGGCAGTTTAAGGTTTGAAGGTTAAGTTTTGAGGTTTAAGGTCTTAAGATTTTGGGTTTTAAGGTCTTAGGTTTTAAGGTCTCAGGTTTTAAGTTTTGGGGTATAGGGTTTTCGAGGGTTAAGGGTATAGGGTTTAGGCTTGTAGGGTTCCTTGAAGTCCTGACCCCCTTCCTGTACTCTTGATATGAAACCCGAAGCCCTAAACCGTGACTACAAAAAGCATTCTCACGGGGATCTTCGCATCCTTACTCGGGGCAAAGACTGACTTCGTTTGACTGAGGATCCCTACATGAACTATTATAGTCTAAACTCCTTAAAGGGGGATATTTGGGGGATTATATAAGGGACTACTATAGGGCTCATGAAGGGGAATACTAGGAGTTTAAACTATAGCTCACATAGTACGGGACGGCCATGCGCAACATGCAGCTCTCAAGAAAAAACCTCGTCTTAAAGGCACATGCCTACGCACTAAACCCTAAACCCTACACCCTAAACCCTTTTTCGTTGATGCCCACCAAGCTCTACAGGAATCCAGGGAGGTGCTCATCAGCTGCAGAAGCCTGCGTACACTCCCTCCGATATGCCACAAGACTCTATAGACATTATATGGGGGATTGTCAAAATTNNCCCTATTATAATACGGGGCCTAACACGGGGCCTAATTTAGGGGACCCAAAAAGGGACCATAATTTTGACAATCCCCCATATTGGGTTCTATTGGGGTTATATGAAAATAATGGAAAAGAACATAGAAACTATAGGGATTATAGGGTAACGGTTCTATTGGGGTTATGTGAAATAATGGAAAAGAACATAGAAACTATAGGGATTATAGGGTAACAAGCCTAAACCCGGACTCCCTAAAGAAGCGCCTCGGGTCGCAGATTTTCCCTTCCTGAGCCCAAAACCCTAAACCCTAAACCCAAAACCGCTCTATTGGGAACTTGAAGCCCTAGACCCTGAATCCTGAGCACTGCCAAGTAAGGCTGAAGAATTACTCAACAGTGGTTTGGGGTTTGGGGTTTAGGGTTTAGGTTCAGTATTGCTTATGCAGTTCGTATATACTTATTGTGCAGGATATTCACAAGCTCTATCCAATTAACTAATGTTGAAAACACCCCAACCCTGATCTTAAATTAAACATATTCCAAAGAAGACCGCGTATCTTGGGGGGACATGCTTAACATGAGGGGTGCGGGGTGTGTGTGAAGGGATCTACCCTCTTCGACCCCAAATTCCTAAGCCCGAAGCCTTCACCCCTAAACCCGAATTTCTAGGGTTTAGGGTTAAGCGTCTAATGTCTACACCCCTTAACCTAAACCCCAAATCTTAAACTCTAAGCCTACAGCCCCCTTGCTGCAAAATGTCAGGTTTGGGATGATGCGAGGAAAATCCAAGGAGTTGGACATTGCAACGAAATGCATGGTGCAGATAATCTACTTAGGGTTAATGGGTTTTGGGCTTTTAGGATCCAGGGATTAAAGGTCAGGGTCTTGGGCTCCGAGTTTAGGGTTTAGGGCTGGCGGTTTGGGTTTAGGGCTAGAGTTTAGGTCAGGCTTTAAATGATCTACGTATGATTTAGGTTTCAGAGTTGAGTGCTTAGGGTTTAATTTAAGGTGGCCCTCGGGCTTAGGGCCATGGTTCAGATAATCTACATAGAGTTCAGGGTTAGGGTTTAGCGTCATGGTTCAGAGAACCTACTATTCAGAAATCCTACTTGGAGGTTCAGGGTAAGAATGACCCAAATAGAACTGGTACTTTCTTTTGTCCCAGTTATAACCATATTGGGTAACTTGGAACTTGGGACATAAAAGTGGCCTATACGTGAATAAGCAACTATACTTGCAGGTAGCATAGGGTTATACACATTCTGAACGGCGCAATAGGGTTTTGGGCTCAAGGCTTCGCGTTAATGTGGGGACCTACTTATCTCAAGTGGGGTATATTGCAACAAACATGGATACACTTCATGGCAATACCATTCGTAATTGTTCAGGCTTCCGCATTATAGAGCCCCTACAAAACGCTTATATAAACCCAGTATTCGGTTCATTGTCAATTTTGATTGTTCCATGTTATTGTCCATCGTGGTAACCAAAAACCTTAAATCCTAGACCCCAAACCACCTAAACCCCAACTCCTAAACCCCAAGCCCTGATCCCTGCACCCTAGGCCCTAAGCCCTACCCAGTAATAGTGACTATAAGGGGTAAAGGTTGTTGTATTAGGGTCCTCTCGTGTTCCTATTGCACCACTAGACCCTAAACCCTAACTTATATTCCTATTATACCACTTAACCCCAAACCCTAACTCATATTCTTATTATATCACTAAACCCTAAACCCTAACTTATATTCCTATTATACCACTATTACAGGGTGGGGTGTCCACCTAAGATGGCCCTTAGCGCTCGGGGCGTAGGATCTTCAGTCTCAATCCTGTCGACTTTTTGGCTTCGAGGTCTCGTGCTTAGTAGGTCGCTAAGGTAACGCCAGAAGAGGTTGCATAGGGATATGCAGGGGTTATATCGCAATCATGTGGTGAAATCAACAATGAAGTGGGAACTAGGGTTAGATGAGCACGATTAAGGCAATAGAGGGACCTTGGTCTCCCCAACCTCTATGATAAGGACCCGGTAGGGGTGATATGGTAGTCCTAGGCTCCTAATTTGAGATTTTCGGTAGCTAATGTCTTCATGTTTTCCAGCTACTTTGAGCACGTAGAACCCTGTGGCTTATGGAGGCCAGGAGCAATCCCTCTAGGCTTGCTGCTACCCAGACCCCCTAAAGGATCCAAGACATGGAACCCCCTAATAATCCCCTAGTTTCCCAATGTAGTAATGGGTTCATATTGGGGTGGTTCCATCTTTTGGATCCTTTAGTGGGTCTGGGTAATTACCGAGTGCGAGCTGAAGATGGGGAGAATGACCAACTCCCGCAGGATCTGCTCCAAGAAGTTCTGCTCCGTGGTCGACCGGAATCCCGAGCGTGTGTGGAGCATGCTTGACTTCAACTTCAAGGTTGCTACAGCCGAAAAGGCGTCCCGTAGGAAGCTAGAGGCAGTCAAGGGTCTACGTGACTCCGTGCTGGTTCCCGGAAGGCGTAGAATGCCGTACCGCCACCTGGCGCGTGTCGGTCGTGAAAACTGTGGCCGCAACTTCGAGGAGCGCACGATGGCGGCGGACATGGCATTTTTCGGGGAACACCTTCGGAGGGTTCGTTATTAGACGGTGGGGAGTAGTTTTAGGTCATCATGTTTGCTACGGCGTGGGCATGGTAGGGCAACTGGGCAACCACAAGATATCTCAATTGCCAGGATATTGCCCTCTTCGCATCGGCGCCAAACTGGGCGATGGGCTGAAATATTTCGGATTGTTGAAATATCTTAAGCTGCATATCTGCATCGTGTATAACATCTGCCAATCTTCATAGTGCATATCATCTGCCATAGGACCCTATTTGTCTAGAATATCTTCATATCACTCCAAAGCCTTCCAGGAATTAGCAGCATCATGGGGCATTCGCGTCGTTCATTGTTCAGTCCACGTTCCAAATCATGATAAGTTCCAGCAACATATGCTCTCCTAGTCTTGACCATGACATGCCTTAGAAAGTTCCCAAAATTAGGGATACCATTTTGGGGGCCTCCAGAATAACGATAATAGTATATTGGGTTCATATTGGAGTCCCCCTATCTAGGGAAACTACCATATGGGTTTCGGGGCTTAGGGTTCAGGGTTTAGGTTATATAGGGCTATATAGGATCATATGGCGTTTTTGGCGCTGTGGGGTTGGGCTGGGTACATGATACCCTAAACCCCTAAACCCCTAAGCCCTAAACCCTAAACCCCTAAACCCTAAACCCTAGAAGCTTGATTTTTCAAAGTTGGAGGTTTGGCTTCAGAGTTGAATGCTAGGTCTTATAGACAGCAACTCGGGGAATGTGAACTCCTCTAAGCCCTAAACCCCTACACCCCTACACCCTAAACCGTTTAGGGTTTGGAGGTTGCAGGGTTGAGGCGTTTAAGATTACGTTGTCCTGGGCTTTCAGCGCGTTAGGTGCTGTTGGGTTTCGGAGGGTTCCGAGGCATTACTATTTGTTTTTTCCTTTAAGGGATTCCATAGTTTTGGTGTTAGGTTTTGTCTTTGGATCCCAGGGTACAGCAGGGCTTCAGAGGACGAGCGGTCAGGTTGTACTTTGTAGTGTTTCTTAGGAGTTGCGGCTTTAAGTTTGCAGGTTGTGGGCCCGGGCTCGGGTTTCAGGTGCAGGGCTTAGGGATGCAGGGCTTAGGAATGCCAAAATTGATGCCGAAAAAGCTTGAATCCTGTCATTCTTTATCCTTGCTGCCAGCACCCTGAACACAGATCCCAATAGCTAAATCGGCAAATGGACTCTCAAAATCAGTAGACCTGCCGCCCCTGAAAGGCCGGCGGTGACAGCAAAGCGGTCCAGGAGAGGGAGTTTAATCGCCGTAGGCCTGGGCCTTATGTTGAACCCGAAATTGCAATCCCTAAAATTTAGGATTTAATCCCGATGCCTAAACCCCCAACCCCAATCCCTCAACCCTAAACACGAATCCCTGAACCTCTATCCCTACAAAAACCTCAATGTTTGAGTAAGGCTCCTGGGACTCCCCCGAAGCTTTTCGTGCAAGGTTCGGGCTTTGAAGGCTTAGGCTAACGTTTGGGATTTCAGTATTGCACATCTAGGTTCAGCGTTTAGGTTGTTCAAGGTCTCGGGTTTGAGATGCCACTACTGCGCATCTAGTCTTAAGGTTTAGGTTTTTGGGCTTAGGTTTTGGGACTCCCATATTGCCGATCCTAAGGGCATTCAAGGTACTCAGAACTCCTCTTAGTTCCGCTGGGAGCTTGTTAAGGTCTTTTTGGTATGGGGTTATTGTATACCAGTCAAAGAGGAGATGCACTGTAGCCTTTGCGTAGGTTTCCATGCTCTGTGCCCCCAGGTTTAAGATGTATGGCTTAGGGTTGACGGGTTTTAGGGCTTGTGTCTTGGGATCGACACCTTCTAGAAGAGGGACAACAGCAGATCACGCACCAAATGATGCTGCTCCTCAAGTATCCGGAACGTAGGTGGAGCTGCTTTCTCCTGGCTAATGTCTATCCACGCTTGTACATTGGTGGCTTCTAGAAAAGAGGACCCATCTATATACCCCGAAAAGAATATCCCCTTTTTAGGAGCGCCCTCAAAGGGATCCCTATTTGCTGGACCCCTCTCTTGGAGGGCCGTGTCATAACCTACACAGAAAGGGCCCATGATTTGGAGAATAACCCATAAGTCCTAGACCCCACCAAGCTGTTCTAGTCTTAGTAGGGTTTTAGGGTGTATGACTCCCCGTGACAGCATGACCTCCTCAGCTGATAGAGCCACACCGCCACCAGAGCTACGTACTGTACAGCTACCAAAGGAACGCTCCCTTCCCCCAAAACATGAAACCCCCACCCACCCCCCGCCCAGTGATATTCAGTATAACCCAACCCTAGCCCTAGAGGCCAAAATCCTAATCCCCTTAGACTCCTAACCAATTTCATCCCTAGAGCCAAACCCCGAAATTCATCAAACACCCCAGATGGCCCTTTGCCTCAACACTAACACCCCAAACTGCCACTTCCCAACTCGAAGTCAGAGACCCCTACGTTGCCCTACACACAAAACCCCTAAGCCCTAGGTTTAGGGTTCAGGGTTTCAGGGTTTCAGGGTTTAGGGTTTTAGGGTTTAGGGTTTATGGGTCCGAGAACCCTTAGCCCCAAGATCCTCATCCAAAACCTCCCCGGCAATAAACAACACCCATGAACGGTAGTTTTGCAAAATTCCTGTCCCCAAAATGGCCATAATGTATGTGTTCCAAGGTTTGGATAGGATCTCCTTTAAGGAAGTGTATTCCCAACGTTCCCTTCTTTACAAAGACAGACAGAACAGCCCCCTAACCCGCCGCGAGCGCCGAAAACTGGCTTGCTGGTGAGGAACCCAATGAGGTTACTATCACTAAGAAGCCCTTCTAATAATTTAATTTTCTATACATGCATCGTGATGGCAACTTGGTTTAAGGTCTTCAAATCGCATGAGACCCCTGTTTCCATTTCACTATTTTTGGTTCTCCATTATGGTAACTCACTTGAACTTCCGTAGCAGCAAACCACAAAGCCCAAACCTTCAAACCCTAATGGCATATCACATATCTACATTATTTATGCTCGTACATAACGCCTTTCCAGTTCATATAAACTGCTGCAGCCGCAACTCAGCGAAGGAGCAGCTGACAAAGGTCTCAAAACTTCAAGCCTCCGCGCGCGCCTTTGCGGCCATCTGCGAAGGTTGGGATGGGGGTACGAGTTGGGAAACTGGAGTTTGGGATGGGGGGTGGGAGGCAAGAACATGTAGGGTTTAGGGTTTTTAGGGTTTGGGGCTTAGGATGGGTTATATGATGATTGTATAGGGATGGAGAAGTTGCATGAAAACATTATGTCCGCAAGGGAGAAGCAAATCGACAAAGAAATGGAAGGTGATATGTTTATGCGTGCGTAGGGGCTTGGCTTTCAGGATTTACGGTTTACTCGCTAGTTATCAGTGAATGGAGGAATGGAAAACAACATGGAAGTTACATTTAGTCTTGAACCCTAAACCCTAAAGCCCCCCAATAATCCTGAACCCTAAATCTTCAGGGTTTGCGGGCAAGACCCATTTTGACTGTCTGGGCCATTGCGGATGGAGGTTTACCCAACGGGCAGTGTTTTGATTCAAACAACAGGGAGTTCAAGGGTTTAGGGTTTTGCCGTTTTGCTGGGTTGGGTGTGGAAGCATGAACACTAAAAAGTAAAGGGATTCAGGGGCGTACTGAGTGTCTAGGGAGTTTTCCCCATGTTCCTTGTACGGGCTAAGCAGAGGTTTCTAGGTTGAGGGTTGAAGTGTTACGAGTTGGGGATTAGAGGCTTACGGGTTTAGGCTTGAGGTTTTGGGCTGCAGGGTTTATTTTAGGGTTGTAGGCTTCAGGAGGGTTTTTCAGGCTTCAGGGTTTAGGGCGTGTTGTTTTTTGTTTCATGAAATTACGGTTTAGGAATGCCAGGTGTCACAAGTTTTGGGTCTTAAGGTTTAGGGTTTCAGGTTTGGTTCGCTGCTACGAAGCTGGGCAAGTCATCATAAAGGTTGCTGTGCCATCAGTTTACAGTAGCGTGATTCTCGGCATTGTAACTCACCCATTTCTGGCTTCCTCAAGCTGGTTCTTAGGGTTTCCTAAAATTAGGGTTACCTTCTAGGTTTAGGGTTTAGGTACATTAAAGGGGCTTCTGGGGGGGTCTATAGGGTTATATAGGGGGATATAGGGTTTAGGGTTGGTGTTGTGGGGGTTAAGTGGGCGGTACTCGGAGCGTCACAGGTATGTCTAAGCTTCTTACCTAATTAGGTGGGCGTTGAGAGATTAGCTCCTTAGCCTTAGGGGGGTTAGTTAGGAATAAGGGAAAGTGTATTTATATAATAGGGAGTATACAGGGATCATATTCCCTTAATCTCTACTGAGCCTCACTAGGCCCGAGTAAGCCGTCAGCCCTGAACCTGCTGTGGGTCATGGGTTTGACTTGTTGGAAACCCTAAACCTCAAATCCGAACCCTAAATCGTAAACTTTATACACCCTATGTCCTAAACCTTTAAAGCACTAAATCCTTAAGCTACAGAAAGGGGTTCATAGGTGATTCGAGGAGAGGCTGCGAGTAGCTTCTGAGGGGAGCTTCATGGGCCTAGCATGCTTAAAAGAGTGCATTGGGTTCAGGAGGTTTATCGAGCTTAGGTTTTGAGATCCTGGATATGTTTGAATGCTTGGGTTGGACGGTGTACCAGTGCTTTGCTCCATGAACTCGGGTTACATATTCTTGCTTTTCTTGTCCTGGGACAGGGATTTGTGTTACTCATCTCATTCTCCGTGCTTGGTTTGTTTGCGGCGTACTGCAAGGCCATCCTGTGTCATTCTATCAATCCTCTACGTCGACTCTACGTATTGTTTCTGCCTTTTGCTTCCCCTACACCACCTGCCCTGAACCCTAAACCCCGAGCCCCTGAACTTCAAACCATTTCAGAATGCCAGAAACGCAAGAACTTGATTTGAGGGTTTACTTCGGGTAAACCCTGAATAACCCTAAACCTGAAGCCAGAAATCCTCGAGCTCTTGTGCTTCTACCCTCCCCGAGTTAACATTGAACGCAAGGGGAAAACCGTTTTAGCAAGGGCTGCGTTTTCGGGGTTCATGTAGGCTGCAAACCCCAAAGTCTCTGTAGAGCATTTACCCGCTATGTATTCCTCTCAACCCCAAACTCTGACTCTAGCTCACCACCCTCAGCTCCAAATTAAGGCCCCCTTCAGAAAAATGTAGCCCTCACGCGCCCCAGAAGCACGAGAGATTGACCTCTGGAAGCCCTTTTTCAAAGTAAGCCGAAACCTTAAACCTGAAACTCTACACCCAAAACCCTGAAACCCCAAAACCCTACACCCTAAAACCCTAAACCCTAAGCCAAACTCGCAGTACCTCTTCTTTGCGTAGCAGAGGCGGCTCAGTGGTTACCTGGGGCCATCCAACTGCAGGAGGTGATAGTAGCGCTGCCACCCGCCTAGAGATTCGGGTTTAGGGTTTTAGGGATCAGGGTTTTAGGGATTAGGGATTAGGGTTCAGGGGTCAGAGTTTTTTTGGTTCAGAGTGTAGGTTTTCGAGTTGGGGTTTGTGGCTTAGGGTAGCCCACTGAACTTGAATTCAGGAATATACCCGCAGCAATCAAGTAGAAAATGACATGGAAAATGTGTTCTCATATGGGACTTTCGGGATAGAGTACCTTAGTTGTTTGCGGAGTCTACCTTAAATGAAACTAAGCCCACAGATATGATTCGAGGAATATGCCTCGGTACTTAGCCGGTTTGGGAGCGTTTATTTTGGAGCAGTGTCGGGGCTCTGGAGAGGTTAGGTTGGCTATGCATTTAAGAGCTTCAGGAATAAAGGAGATTTAGGGGACTGCATGGGGCAGACTGCAACAGCCGATACTGAGATACCGGGAGTCTCATATTTCGTATTTATAGTGATGGGCCCTGGGAAGGTGTATGATGAGCTAGGTCATTCCCCCTTACAGTAGCAGTTACACTAGGAGTTATAATGGCCCCTTAATAAAGCCCCTTTAAGGACCGTTGCTGTAAGGGGGAATGATCGGAATGATAAGCGCGTATGACCTTGGATCGTTCCGGCAGGAGGGCTGGTCCGCTAAACCGTTGAAGATCACCTTCTTCATCGCCGAATTCCAGAACCACTCTATTCTGCTGTCTTGAAATAAGCCCCACATAAACACGAATATGTGTGTGTATGTATATATATGTGTATATATATATACCCATACATGTATGTGTATATGTAGATATATACACCCTTTCATCACTTAAGCGGCCCTCTATTACACACCAAGGTTCAGGCGCAGCTTTATGACATCGAGCACATCTACGCCTCTGGGTGCCCCGTGAAGGTGAAGGAGTTCGTAGGTTTCAGTTGGTGGGGCAGGACTTTAGTTGTTGAGCTTGAAGATGCTTAGAGATCATTGTTGGGCCGCACGGTTTAGGGTTCAGGGTTTAGGGTTTAGGTTTTAGCGTTGAGGGTTTAGGGTAGGGAGTATATAGAAATTCTTTTGGCATGTGGGCATAGACCTTAAACTCTAAGCCCTAACCCTGAAACTCAAGTACTTGGTTACCCCTAATCTCGGGGGTATGGGTGAAGGGGCCTCCCTTGAGGACCAAATGAAAACGAGGTGGGCTGCTGTTATGGAACACATATGGAATTCCCCTTTAAGGAACCTTTCAACTTTCTTTACTATACATCCAAATCATGGTTGGCAGCCATAGTTGCGGCCACCAAACTTGGGTTCGTGTTTCCGATTGATACCTGGACTGCATGGATGACCAGGAACCATAAACATATACATTTGCCGTGGCCGCCCGAGCATATGGATGTGTCTGGATTTGGGCATGTTCATATTGAATTATGCGTTCGTGCGTTTCAGCCTTTTTGCTTGGTCCCTTTTTTTCTCAAAATGGGCGATGTCTAGGGATTAGAGTTTGGGGCATGTCCACCTGTAGGATTACAACGGGCAAAGGTACATGGGGACTAGAGGATTAGACCTCCACCCAGTTTTCAGCTCCTAGATTAGACATCTGACCTTCTGAAGCCCAGGTATTCATTTGTGGCCCTTCGCCGCGACGGAGCAGCTATCTCCTGGGGAAGTCCCACGGACGGCCGGGCCAGTGGTGAATGCAGAAGCCTAAGGACTTTAGAAGAGACCGCGCTGTAATATGTACTTAGTTAACACAATGACCTTTTATGCCCCAGAATTCTATTCCGAATGAACCTGCGGACACGGATCCCTCGACGAGAAATCCGCCGACATCGCGGCAACTTGCACTGGTAGGGTAAGTACCCTAAGGGTCCAAGGACCCGAATAATGGGGTTTTATGTATAGTATTTAATGGTATTTGGGCCCTGAAACCCCATTATTTGGGTCCTTGGGCACTTTACAGTACTACCTTCCCCAGGCTAACATGGACCCCGTATCTGCTCGCCTGACATTCACAGCGTTCTTTGCAAAGCATGTTTTCAGGTTCCATAATATTACCCAATATTTTGGGGTTATACAGGGGTAATGGAACAGAAAATGGAAACGACTATAGTATATTTGAGTATATAATTGGGGTTCAGGGCCCAAATATTCTAATTCGAATGGTATTTGGGACCTAAAGCCCTAGTGCTTGGGTCCTTGGACCCTTAGGGTTAGTCTTGTGGGAGTATATGCCTTACACCATGAGAAGCCTACGCAGTTTGGGCATCCATGCAACACTTCCATTCCCGACCCCTTTGTGTGGGTTTCATCGTGTCTGTGCCATGTGTCCTGATCCTAATGAGCCCCGTATACTGCTTTGGGCGGGGAGGGTTTTACACAGTTCCGATGCTCGTGCTGAAGAGGCGGTGATAGCAGCTCCGTCCAAGACCAGCTGAAGAACGTCGTGAAGGTAGCGTAGAAGCATTCCCTACAAGCCTAGTTACCTGTAGTATAGGTGGTTGCAAAAAGCAGGGGTCCTTCTTTGGTGGGGTGCCTGTGGTCAGGGTTAAGCTACCATATAGGAGCTTCCTGGGTTGTAGAAAGTACGAGTGTACGTCAGGAAGTAGGGGCAATAAACCCGTATAGTCTCCTTAAGTAGATAAAATATGGGGTATATGGGGATCTTACTATAACATACCCAAAGCCATATTCTATCTACTTAAGGGGGATTATACCCTAAACCCTAAATAGTAGTTTCCATTTTCTTTTCCATTATCCCCAAGGCCATATTCTATCTACTTAAGGGTGACTATAACCCTATAACGCGTATAGGCAACTGGGCTTCTAGGGATCGGGTAGGAAGCTTGGAGGGGAAGAGGGCAGTTAGGATGAAGGGGGTTTAGGGGGTGTAGGGTTTAGGGTTAAGGGGGTTTAGGGGATTTTGGGATCCATAGCTTACAAGGTTCAGACCGTAGAAGGGATAAGGACCCAACGTGTTTTTCTCCATTAGAGCATTCACTTGGGTGGTTTTTTCGGCTGGAAATACTGGGCTGTACTTCCCCTAAACCCTAAACCCTGAACCCTATCGTTGTTGCAAGAACCAGGAGTTGAGGGTGGCAGTCGGCGTTTAGAGGTGTAAGGCTTGGGGTTTCTAGGGTTTATGGATTCCGGGCTTAGGGCTTAGGGGTTGGGGAGTAAGCGTAAGGATATAGGGGTTGGAATCTAAGGGGCAAACGCTTTTGGTTTCAGGGTGGAGGCCTTGCTGTTTAACAAGCACAGCGCCAATGACATGGATGGATTCGGAAAGCGAGGGTCACCTCTCCAAAGCCCCGCAAACTGCTAAACCTTTATTTGAGCTACTGACCCTGAAAAGTGGAAATAGGGGTCCCTCTTGTAGTTTAGCATAATCCCAAATATATTTCCTCGTTGCGCAACCCATGTCCATTCAATCATATGGGGAAATATTGACTGTAGCTCATATGAGGTTCTAAGATTTTAGGGTCTAGGATACAGGTTTGTCTCTCTTAGTTGATTTTTGTCAGGTCTCAACATAGATATGGTAGTTTCCCTAAATAAGGGGATCCAATATAGACCCCAATATACTATAATCCTTATTATGGGACCCCTAAAATGGTACCCCTAATTTGGGTTGCAAAGCTTCAAGAAAGGCCTTGCCTCTCTTCGTATTTTCGGAAGAGGCCCAACATATTCCAATCCACCTAGGAAGGAAGGATCATGGCGCACAAATCATGAGAATTCATTCTTGTTTCTTGTAATGGCATAGCTTGCCTACCTTACTGAGAAATCTGAGAACCTCCATACAATTCAAGTTGCACTTAGCGTTGGAACCTCACGGAATCGATTCATTCACTAGAGTATAGGACAGATGAAGGGGGTGATGAGGCGACCTACTAAACCCTCACGTCAAACCCCAGACACAAAGCCCAAGGCACAAGCCGACCCCCTGAATCCTAGACTCGCCCCTGCAGCTCAAACCAACCCTGAAGCCTTAACTCTAGATAAATACACCTCTAAATCATAATTCATTCACCCTGAATCCTGCACTCGTAACCCTTAACCAGAAATCCTAAACCCCCTATGCCCCCCTCAATGCAAAAAAAACGAATTCTAAACCGGAATCACAAAATCTTGAAACCAGCTTAATGGCAGATTCCATTTTCTTTTTCATTACCCAGCGAAAGAGTGAATAGTAGTTTCCACCCTAAAACCCTAAACCCCAGCCTTCCAAGTGAAAGCCCAAGCACCAGGTGGCTGGCTCCGCCACCGCCTTCGCGGCAATCTTGGCCAATGGCGAGGTAGTCTCCTGGGGTTCCTGGGCATGCTGCCTTGAGGCTATGTAGTAATAGACGGCCCCTTGAAACCCTAAACCCTATCAAAGGTTTCTTGGGAATATATACTTGAATATAGGGTTTGGAGGAGAAACTGAGCTTATCTAGGGGTCGCGCAGGGATTGCAGTGTAAGGGCTTAAAACAAAACTACCAGGTTGTTTTGAGAGTGTGCTATACAATGGAAACATAACGTTCAAACGTTATGAAATTGGATACTGCCCCCACTCATTTCCAGCCGGTTAATATCAATGAAGTACCTAAACAGAGCCATATTAACCCCTACTATACACTGTTAATGGATGGGGGCAGGACCCAAGTCATGAACAATAATGCTGGCGATTATGCAGAGTCTACAGTAAATCCCCAGGAGCTGCAAACAAGGGAAGGGATAGGGGTTCAGGGATTTGGGTCTAGGGTTTTAGGATTTGGGTTTGGGGTTTAAGGGTTTCGGGATTTGGGCTGAGGGTTTAGGGATTTGGGTCCAGGGTCTAGGCCTTTGTGTTTAGGATTTAGCGGTTTGGGTTTAGGGTTTAGGGCATAGGGAGTCTAAGGACCCCCAACACTGACCCTGGAGTTCCAGTTTGGTCCGCTTAGCCTGGGTTCCTCTTTAATCCCCCTTGTTGAAACAGTCTTAGGGAGTCTGTTCCACTTGGGCGACTGTGTCGTGGGGAGTGGGGCTCCGGGTTGAGGAACTGTGCAGGGGTTGGTTGGGATTTCGGGCTTTGCAACTTAGGAATCACTCTTTGGGATCCATGACTACCAAGAGAATGGGGTGGACTTACATCCTAAGAGGAACAGTTCTCCCGCTCGGAGGAGTTTATAATGTCTGTCACCTACACAAGCTCTACCGTGAGGCCAGCAATGCATTTAGCTCAAATAGGCGATCAGGGCGTAGGCAAGGTTTTTGGGCTTTGTGCCATCAGGAGGTTGATCAGTAGTTCTGTCCACCTACACTGCTGGATTCCCATTGAAGCTCCAAAGATGGAAAGTTTGCAGCCTGTATCATCCTCCCAGATCCACGAAGATTCCCGCATGGAAGCCCCTGAGTCTTCAGAATGCCCCAGAATAATACAGTCTGCGGCACTTCATCACCCGTGTAAGGCTCTGAAGAGAAATCCCGGCATGAAGCAGCAGTTTTTTTGCAAAGAACTTTGCTCGTGCAGAATTGCCCCTTTCGATCGCTTCTCGCGCAATGGCCTGCTTGTCGCTGCCGTCGGACACGAAAGTCCTCTACAAGCAGGAGAATCCGAAATGGCCCGGCACCAGCGCTTTCAAGCGCTATGAGGGCTATAAGAGGTCCAAGACGGTCGGGGAGGCGCGAGCCAACGGCGCAAGAAAGAAAGATTTGCGTTTCGACTGGGAGAAGGCATGGCTCCGTGCCTCGAAAGCAAAAGCATGAAAACCATGAAAGCCGCCAAAAAGGCGCGCCTTGGCCATGTGTAGAGTTTTGCGTGGGATTGATTGGGTTCAGTGCTGATGATGGCTGCTTTTCCAGCATGTGTGCTGTACGCAACGAGCTGCAACAGTGCATCGTACAGTGTTGTGAAAAGGGTGACGCGGCTGGTGGAACTGGAAGTGATCAGGCAAGCGCAGGAACCTGTATCCACTAGTTGCAAGGGATACGGGCTCCTTTTGAAACACAGATCGGCGTTGTTTTGGACCGCGGCTTGGCGTCATTTGGAAGGCATTTTGGCGTCATGTTGGAACATTAGGATGTTTGAGGGCTCATTTTGGCACATAGGATTTTGCTCCCTAGTCCAAGGTTCGCCCCACTTGCGCAGGGCTTTGAGGAGTCCGGGTTTTTAACGTATACTCGCCCGAGCCGTCCAGGGTCGGCCTCATTAGCCATTAGCCCAAAGTCCTCCCCATCACGCAAGGGCTTGAGTAGTTCTGCTTTTAACGTATGGCGCAAGCCTTGTCCATTTACAGTAGTCCCAGCGGAAGGTGCTGAAAGCTATGAAGCCAGTACATGTTAGCCAAAATGAGAAACAAGTTCATGCATGCATTGCATGGTAGCACCAAAATGAAGACCAGTCCGCCACTAATCTTCTATTTGGACCAGCTAATAGTTGCAGATGTCCACTCCACTTTGGAGCACACGCAGCTTCACATTCTCAAGTTCTCAAAAACTTCTTTACTGGAGCAGAGGCCTCTTCAGGTATCCCAACCTCTTCCTAAAGGGGTGCTGCTACCTTTGCCTCAGTTAGCCCCTCCTCCTTAGGCAAGGGCATTATGGCAAGCTCTCGAGAAGGAACAGGCCAGGGGGGGGGATGTCCCTGAAAGCGGTCCAAAGGCTACGCCGTCAGGGCCACAAGATGGCCACCATCTTCAAACACTTTTGCTTTTAGACCCGCTCCACCCAACAAACAACTTCACCTACAACCACACCTGACCACTCCGCCAATGATATATGGAACATTCTTAAGAAAAGCTACGCGGAACGCTCAGAGCTTAGCTGAGCTTCCAAAGCATCAAGCTCTTCTAGAGACCAGACCCATTCCACTTCATATTACCAACTTCGATGGGGTTTTTTTCATTTCCAATGGCAACTGCATGCAGGGGTTACAGCAGTCATCCCACTGAAATGATCCTGTGGAAAAGTGCTTGGCCACTGTACATATAGCTGCTATATATACCCCGTTTATTTTATAGTAGTTTCCATGTTCTTGTCCATTATCACTTTAAACCCTAAACCCAAAACCTTAAACCCAAACCCTAAACTCCACATCCCCAGTGTATCCGCACCTTCCCGCTACATAGCCTAATCTTAGGTTTAGGTCCCCCCTCCACCTAGACCCTAAGCCCTGCAACATTGAAACCCTAAACCTGCGCAGTCAACCACAAATCCTTAAGTCCTAAAGTACTATTGTTTGGCTAATTAGCCAAACAAGCCTAAACCCTGAACCCCTAAGCCCCAACCCAGTACCTCCCTAAGCCCCAACCCAGTAACTTCGACCCTTACCCCTCTACCGTAGACCCTCAGACATAAAGCCTACAGTCGTCACGACCACCCTAAACCCTACTCTAAACCCTAAACCGCTAAAATCCCAGGCAACCCACAAGCCGGGGGAGACAGCAGCGAAGTTCAGGGGCAGCTGACAGACGTGAAGGATGAGTGGGCTAGCGGGTAAAGGTAGGGGATTTATGGGGCTGAAGGTTTGGGGTCTTAGGATGTTACGCGCCTCGGATTCTAGGACCCACGGGGACACGCCAAGGTTGGGAGTTGGTATTTGTAAGGATTTGGGATGCTTACTGGTTAGTAGGGAACAAAAGAATACAATTCCTACAGAATCCCCACAAAATACATTCCCTTATTCCAAACCCCCGAGTAAGGTTAGGTTTAGGGTTTCACAAGGGCGGAGGGTCTACCTACGTCGAGGTTCATGGCTACGGCTACAGTCGAGGAGGTATCCAGGCCACTGTAGATATAACCCATATATATATATACACCCTATTGTACTATACTACTTTCCATTTTCTTTTCCATTATCCTTATATAACCCCTATATACTAATATACTATGTGCAGACTCAAAGCGCGCAATGTTCACTTATTCCTGTTGTCAGACTTGGGCCTGGCGTTCAGCTCATGGAATCGCGGCTGGACAGTGAACATTTTTCCATGAAGCGGTTGTTCTGGTTTGTCAAGAAGTAAGTCTCAAAGCTACACCCATGAGAAAAGTGTTCGAACTCAGAGCTGATTGCAGATAGTATATTGGGTTTATATAGAGGTTATATAGGGATAATGGAAAAGAAGATGGAAACTATTATAGTATACTAGGGTATATATAGAGGCTTATATCGCGGCGCGCCAACGTGAGTACCAAAGTTGTAGCAGCGTCACCTGACGTGTTGGGTCGAGAAGACGCCCATACTGACAGTGGCTGAAGCTAGGGTGGCAGCTCACAGACCAGCGCCTGCACGCTTGAACTTGCTACATGACATGGGGCGAAGCCTTGTCATTCCCTTGAAAGTCGAAGCTAGAAGTCCCTACAAGAACCATATTCATCTTCGGAATCCTTGAGGGTTTGCTCTCCCCCTGCCGCAAAAGCCAATGAAGCAAGTGTAGGATGTTATGCCATAGCTTCTGCTGATCCCTGTAGCAGCCCCGAGCTAGTACGAATATGCCATTCGGATCGTTTCGTTACAGGACAAAGCAGGGACCTGGCCTTTGAGGAACATTAGCTGTTTTGAAATCTATGCCTCAACCTTACCTGTGACACAGCTACCTACAGCCTTATGGCTTACACCTACTTAGTCAGGCTTTGTGGTAGTTACTTTGAAGCAGTAGGTAACTGGGGCTGTAGCTAGACCTTGGGTGACCCCCAGCCCATTGATAGAGAAGTGTCATGGGAATGTATGGCGACCGTGTTATAGTTCCCAGGAGCCTTTGTCGTATTAGGGGTGAGCCCTTATTACCTAGACCATTGTACCCTCACCACCAAACCTGCAGCCATAAATTCAGGAAACCCAATCAACACGATACTTCCTCAAGATGGAGTTTCATAGATCAACGCGAGACTTTCTCAAGATGGAATATCATCGAACCCTTAACAGGATCCCCAGTCCCCCCTGTAATTCCTACATGAAGAGTAGATCTAGTTTGCGGAAACCTCAGTCCCGTATCCCCCGTCGCGAAGACCCTACAGACCCTAATCCAAATGTCAAGTAGATTTAATCTTACTCATTATCCATATTATTGTCACGGCCGGTGTTTGAATATGATATAGTCTACCCCAAGACCGTTACGCCCCAAGAGGAGGTGGTTGCCTCTGGTCTCGGTTTTGCCGCCCTGCGCGGCGCTGGCGATGTGATAGCATGGGGCCGGCACCCTGAGCGGCAACTTTTATTGGTGGTAACCCCAAGAAGGAAGGAATACTGGTATCTCGTCATACTGGTCTCTACAATGAGTAGAAGGGTTTATGTAGGGATTATTTTGGGTAAAAGAAGGGCTTTGGTAATCCCAACTAACCCCTAATGTGACAGCGTCCTAGTGGTGGGGGTCATGTAACGCAAGTCTGATTAGGCTGTCAGGGCCGGAGGCAGACATGGAAGCTACCACATTGTTCGGGGTGTAGAGTTTAGGACTGGTGGTTAGTATGGAAACCATCACACCATTTGGGGGCTATATGGGTAGTACTATGAGAGTAGTGACTTTGTCCCCAAACCTTAAATAAACCCCCCACTAATAAGGTTGCGGGGGGCACGGTTGTACTTCCAGGGATCGGAGGCCTACTACGCGGCCAGCTGGGGTCAGGGTCTACGGGGCTTAAGGGATTAGTGTTGCGTGAAGGAACTACTTCACTTGAAGGGTCGGGGGACTTGAGAAACAAGACTAAAGATGGGTACAACTGAGATTGTTGCATAGCTCATGCGAATTATAAGTCTAATTCCTAAGACTTGCAAGTTCCAAGACCCTGCAAGCAGGGGTTGCGTTTTGGCTAAGTCCGCTCTGAGCATGAAGCATGGAAGTTTGTAAGACCCTAGGCCCTGTGGGACAGGTTTCTAAGGTCTTAACCATGGGCCACGAATATGGGCCCTACGTGTTTCTGGTCCTACATATGGGCCCTCAATTGGTTTCCTAGCGTTACGTCGCGTTAATAATGGGTATATCATACAGACCGCAGGATTAAGGGCCCAAGCTAGGGACCAATGGTTAACCTCCCGGAAGCTTGAAAATGAAGATGTCCCGGGTCATCAGAAATCATTCTTAGGTTCCGGGTGCCCGGGAGGGTGCTACCTGGTGCTCAGCAGGGAGTGGAAGTATGGGCTTTATGAAAGATGATTAGTATAGAGTATATTGGATTGTTTATAGGGTCCACTATTGGGGGACTACGCCCCATCACCAAACGAAAGCAACACTGGGGCTTTGGGGTTTATGAACCCAACTCCCACACAGCAATTGGCAGCAATTGGGTAGGGCAGGGAGCCGCTACCTAGGTGGGGTCTAGTGTCAGGCAGGGACTTATATAGGGGGTTTAGGGCTTTGGGTTTGAAGCAGAGACTCGGTACCCCAGTAGTCCGGTACCCCAGTAGTCCCCTTTTCCCCTTTTGATTTTGGTGTCTTCTTATCAAAAGTGAATAGTAGAAAAAAGGGTACCCTTAATTTAAGGGGTCACTGGGGAAGCTAGGAGACTTAGGCAACACAAAAATGCGTCCAGCCCTCACCTTGCTTCAGCTTCCAGGGGGCGGGATCAGTGGGTACTTTAATTGGAGAGTGCTCAAGTCTTGATTTACGGGTTTACCAGGTGTTTGTAGGTAATGGAGGCATGGATCCCTAGCGCTGCCCCTAGAAACCCTCCTCACAACCAATAAAATCCAAAGCCTTAAGACTGTTATCTATACATCCCCATAGACCCACAATTTGATTTTACTTATCCATGTGGCTTCCCATCCCCTACCCTAAACCCTTAATCCCATAATTAGTACTTTCTATGCATTCCCTCATTCTCTACTCGCACCGCCATACGTAATAGTTTCCATGTACTTTTCCATTCCCTTTAACCGGGAACCTAAAACCCTACACCCCTAAACCCTCAAGCGCTCAACCCCGAAACCCTAATTCCTATATAGTAGTTTCCATCTTCTTTTTCATCAACCCTATATAACACCTAAATAACTAACGTAGTTTGCATTTTTTACATTATCCCTATATAGAACCCTAAGGGTCCAAGGACCCAAATAATAGGGTTTTAGGGCCCAAATACCATAATCTTATTGGTATTTGGGCCCTAAAACGCTATTATTTGGGTCCTTGGACCCTTACGGGAATGAGTTAAAGCTCCGACTGGTCCCTTCAAGGCAGACGGACACTTCGGCAGTCAAAGATCAGCTCGTCGACGCGGCTTTGCAGGTAATTTTAGGTTGGTTTGAGGATTTGAAGATTAGGGTTTAGGGTTGAGGGCAATGTTCGGTTAGTTTGAGGATTAGGGTTTAGGGTTTAGGGCAATTTTCGGTTAGTTTGAGGATTGGGGAAATATTTCTGCATATCCCCTAATTGTTTAGTATTTGCGGTTAGTTTGAAGACGTTTGGCGCTTCTGAGGGGGCCAGGACCCAAGGTTCTGATAGGGTTCTCACTGCAATGACATTAGATGCCTAGGCTAACGCTTCCCAGCATTGCTAACCTTCCCTTTTTGCTGTTCTTAAGGAGTTGAATAAATACGCACTGTGCTACACAGTAGGATTTCAGCAAAATGTGTAGCTATACCGAAAAAAAGAAAACGACTCAAAATTTATGAGCCCTAAACCATTCAAAGCCCAAACCCTAAACATTTATCCCTAACCCCGAATCCCTAAACCCTAATCCCTAGACCCTAATCCCTAAACCCTAATCCCTAAACCCTGATCCCTAAACCCTAGTCCCTCAGCCCTAGACCCTGAAACTCCTATCCCTAAGCCCTAAACCCTTCAAAACGTAAGGCCTAGCGCAGCCGAGGTTCAACAGCTCACTGCTGCGGGTGCAGCCTTTGCAGCGCTCCTTGGGAGCGGCAAAGCACCTTTGCAGCTAAGGTTTATAAGCTTTAGGGGTTTAGGGGTTTA
>CAJNIZ010003403.1:0-23549 GCA_905231905.1 Symbiodinium pilosum | reverse complement strand
AGGGGTTTAGGGTTTTAGGGGTGTGGGGGTTTAGGGGTTTAGGGTTTTCGGTTCAGGAAGTAATGTTTGAGGTTTAAGGCTTAGGATGTAGGACTTGTAAGGTCTAGGGTGTAAGTAGGAATTATAATTTCGGGCTGAGGGTTTACCGTTGAGGGCTTAGCATTTGAGATTTCGGTTTGCTTCGAGTGGTGGAAAGCTTCAGGGTCGCGACTTCAGGGGTTGTAGGGCGGGTGAATTTTGAGCTTTAGTCCCTCAATTCTCGGGCACGATCTTCTCGCACAATTGCAGGGATATTGGATGGTCGGTTGATGGTGCAGTTGGATGGCCAATACAGTGTTTAAATGTGCCCTTCGCTGTGTAGTACCAGTATGGGCTACTAGACCTTGAGGGTACCTTAATCTACCCGTGATAGGGTCCTAATAGAGAATTTAAGGGTCTTATAGCCCATGGTGGTAGGAAGTGGCTGTGTGGGGTCGATCAGCTTATGTTCTGTAAGGCTTTTGGATGAAGGTCTGCAGTTGTTTGCGTGTTAACTAGGTCTAGCTAGACAGGGTCCGAAATATGCAAGGGAGCAAGTACCTAACAGCTTTACCCTAAACCCTAAACCCTGCGCAACTTAAAGCGACCTCACCCGACCTCACCCTAAATGGTGGTTTATTTTGGGAGTTGTATCAACATGGCCTTAAATTGGGAATTGAAATGAAACTGTTGGAAAAATATTCTGTAAATCCTAACTTACTAAAATGGCCATTGGCTATTGCTGTTTCATTAAAGGCCCAGGTACCCAATTATCGGGTTTAGGGTCTAGCGTTTAGGGTTTTTTGGTACCAACTTATTCTCCTGGATTATTTGGGATTCCTTGTATAAGTGTGGTATAGGATACTTCGAGAAGCCTTCACAAAGTCCTATTGGTATTTACTCTGGCTTCTGCATTACCAAATTATTGACGACCTGGACTCTCTGAGCCCTTTTTCGATTCTGAGATCATGGTTTGTTATATGGAAGCTTGTCAAAATTTTCCTTACAGCGTGATGAGTCGAGGATCCTGATAATACCCTTAATAGTACGCGCATATCCGTCAGGTTTTTGGTGGACACCCAACTTAAGAATCGCTACGTGAGAATGCTCCGTTCAGGTCTATCGGGTTGTGTATCCAGCCCTGGGGCATTGGGGCTCAGGGAATCACATTGCTGGCCCATACACGGATATAGTTTCCATTTTATTTTCCATTGTATCCCCAATATGGCCCTGCCCTAATATAACCCCAATGATACCAGTCGCCAAGGTGGTAACTTGGGGTGTCAAGGAGATTGGAGGGGACTCCAGCAGCGTACAGCATTTGCTGACAGACGTCCAGCAAGTCCAGGCACCTAGTTCCAGGTTTCTCAGATTTTGGGGTTTGCGGCTTATACGTGTTTAGGATGTTCGGGTTTGAGTGTATCCGGCTTCAGGGTCCTAGGGTCTCAGGGTTTAGCGTTTAATGGTTGGGTTTTTGGAGTCAAGTCTTTCATTGTGATGGGGTGGAGATTTGAGTCGCACGTCCAGTGTCCTTTATTTCGCTTCGGGGCTGGCACTGGTTGCCTCTGGCTACATTAGGTATGCTCGTGAGTTTCTTGCACAGGGCAAGAACTAAAGCTGTAAAGATGAGGCTAGGACTCAGAGAATTCCGGGGATCATTTCGAACTTGCTGGATTTTCTGGAAGGTTGTCGGGAGGGATTTGTATTTGGTGATGTGTAGACAGAGATGCTGATTCCTGCATCCTGCTCTTGCAGCTACTGCCAGCAAGCTTCACAACCCGCCGCGTTATCCAGCGCCTCCAAGCCATGCTCGCAACAATTCTCATTGGGCTTCGGGCTTGGGGCTCAGGGTTCTGAAGGGAGCAATGCAAAATATGTGAGATTGAACCCTCAGTCAGCAGCGATGGCAAGGGAGGGCTAGGTTTGACCAGCGCTTAGGACGTACAGGTTGCCTTTGGCCCTCAGCCCTAGACGCACGTGACCGCAAACAGTGTCCACGGGTGTTGAGTAAGCCCTTGTTCCCTTTGAGGAGTCCTAAGTTCTTCATTAAATGCGCTATAACTACTCAAGAAGGGCAAATTTATCAGTCCTAAGTTTCCGGTGTCTAGTCTGAATTCTGCACCTACAACCTGCAGCATGCACTTCGGCGTGCAGTCTGTTCTGAATGAGGTGCACAGTCTGTTCTGGATGACGAACGCCGGTTTGACAGGAATGTCGCAATTAGTGATGGTAATGCCATGATATGTTCCAGGTGCAGTCGGAAAAAAGATTGGGGGCATCAGGGATTGTTGCCAAGGGTTCAGAGTTCACTCTTTTGCAACAGGATGTGCGCACTTGTTTCCACGCTTTGTTGAGATTGCAGTATCTTGTTCGAGCAGTCCTATCGGGTGCAAGCAGCAGGTGGCGGCAACAGGAAAACAAACAGGCATGCGCTGCTTCGGAGAAGTGCCTTTCTGTTCAGCAGGATTTGTCCACACGTTTCAGCTGTCTTGCGTGCAAGCAACATTGGATAACCTTTGACAGCTGTTGCACATCAAAATCCCACGATGGCATTTCCTTGAAGTGGTCGTTTCCCAAAATAGGGGGTCCCCAATATTGACCGCCAAATACTATAATGCTTCCTCATTATGGGGACCCCCTAAGTTTGGGAAACTCTCAGATTCCTGTTGCTCCTGAGAGGTCAATCTATTGTCATGGCCTCAGGCCTCGAACCTTTGGCACAGAAACTCCTGAAGACTTGCTTCTCCATTACTAGGGTAACATCCGGTAAATATTCAGGTTTCTGTATCGCGTTCATCTCTCTTTGGGGCCTTGTGGCGAGGCCTCAGGCGCTGCGTTCGCTGCCCTGCGCAGCAATGGCCAAGTTGCAGCTTGCACGGAGCATGGGCACGGATGGCTCACATAGACATTAGGGTGGGGTTTACGGCGTTTAGGGCCGGGGTCTTACATAGTGTTTAGGGTTTATAACGATGGTATAGGGTTTGGGTCCCGTAGTTGTTGACCCAAAGTTTTGGTTTTGGCTTCGTCCCTGCTTAAGGGGTAAGGGTTTTAGGAATCCTGGCTCGAAGTTTCAAATAAAGGGTCATGGATCTCGTGCCTTCCTGTGGATACAAGGTGGGTATTCGGGATTCAGATCTGAGGATAGCATCCCAAACGGAGGATCCCAACAATCCCTTTAATCTCAAGATGCCCAGGGCATCTTTGGGGGCACCCCTGTTGTTATTAAACCCAGATCCCTAAACCCCAAGCCCCACACCCTGAACGCCCAAGCCGCATAATGTGCTTGGCGAGGGTAAGGTTGTACAGTAGGGTGAAGGTTTGGGTTGACTTCGAAAGTGTGAAGGTGTAGGGTTTGTTTTTTGGGTTAGGGCTCCGGGTGCCTGCAGGATCAAGTAGGGGATTTCGAACCTTGTTACAGACAATCAGGGAATCCTTGGAGATAGAGGCTTGGTGGGGCTTTGAGGGTTCAGGGTTCCTGTCTTAAGTCCCTTCAATTTTGCGGCTTTAGCGGAGTGAGGCATAGGGTTCAGGATTCCGATTTTGGGATTCAAATGGAGGGTTCCCTTTTCACTTTGGACTGAATAGTCTTCAAGCGAGATGAGCGCACGTTCAGTTTGGATGGATGAATCCTGAGGGTTCCAGCTGTACTTCAGGATCGATTTCGGGCCTAGCGAGTTGGTCAAAAACAGGGTCTTCCACCCGCCCACGGGATATATTGGGATTACAGAGGGATTGTTTGAGTCTTTATGAGGGATTCTACAGGGATGCCTTTGAGCAACTTTCATTTAGCATCCCCAACCCAAAGTTTTGGCAGGGTCTTCGAGGACCCCAAAAGGAATTAAGTAAAATAATGGCCCCAAACCCTTAAAAAGATCAATGGACCATTATTCTACATGATGTACTTAGGGTTTAGGTAGGGTTTGGGATTTAGCATTCGATGTGTGGGGGTTCCCAATTTGGAATATTCAGGGACACTTCAAACTCGTAGCCCTCAAAGGTGTGTAAGGTCTTCAGTAGGACTTCTTTAATCTTCAGCGGAACCTAAATTCCAAAACTCCGGACCGAGGGCTTATGGTTTAGGGTTTAGGGGGGTGGGCCGCGCGAGCTGACAGGTTTCCGCTGAATCGCACGGGATCTCTAAAGAAAACCTCTACAAAGTACGCATTTTGGCGCACAACGGTCTCGCTCGTAATAGCACCGGAACCAAAACATCCGCTCGAGAAAACGAGAGAAGCAACAATCCCAAACACATTACAAAAAGAGAGCAAATCTGAAGCCATCGTCTGGATCCCTAGGTGAGGATGCGGAACCCAAGAAGCAAACAACGCAAAGAAGCCTAACAAACGAAGACAGCAGAAACAACAAAAACCATAGTCCAGGGGGGCCCCAGAGATATGATCTTTGTTTGTTGTGTTGAATTTACTTCTTTTTGGGGAGGTAGTTCATTTTTTGTTTGTTCCCCAGATTACTCTAGCTCTCCATGGAATGTGGCTCGACGTTAGAAAGGGCGCTTGGCTAGTTGTGGATTTCATATGTTCCCGCGTTTGGTCCCAAATTCCTTTAACCGCTACATCTAATTAGACAACAAGATACCACAGTGCAATGCTTGGATTTTTTATTGCTCACTTTGGGAGACCCCTCGCTCTAGAACCGGGCGCCATGCTCTGGAGCAGGTCTTGTTGAGAACCTGCCCATTTTCTGGAATCTGGAACGTAGTACCAGAAAAGCCGCCCTTGATTCCCATAGCTGCTACGCAGAAAACGAAAACACCAAGCTGTAACCTGTCTTCACAACGTCTCCTAGTCCCCTAGTTAGTAACCACCCATATACTAAATAATAATTCCATAGCAGATTGCTTCTACAAGGGAGGGCCCGCCAAAAACAAGGTAGAAGGAGCCAAATATCCATCCCAATCATGAATTCAGGGTAAGTTCTGAGTTCTGATGCAAGTAGGAGGTAACAAGGATTCAGACAGGAATTGGAGACTTCTTGATTTCCTAGTTATCTATAGTGCTTCGTTGGCTGTTGTTTCAGCGCGTCTCTTTAGATGAGTTCAAATGACATCTAACTGGGATGAATTGCCGTTATCTGGCCCTCACGGGTCTGTAGACAAGAGCTGAGAATGACCTCCTTCATGTGTGGCTAGGAGCGCATGAGCCCCTAGCAGGACATGCTCTGTCAAAAAGGCCTTTAAGGGTTAAGGGTTTGGGGTTTAGAATTTAGGGTTTAGGTTTTAGGGTTTAGGGTTTAGGGCTTTACAGACCAGATCATGGTAAGACCTGCAGAAGTGACTTCCAAAGCCGGGCACTCAACACCCAAGCCCGGGCTTGGATGTAATCCCCGCACACGACACTCTTACACCCTAAGCTCTGCACATCTTCATCCCAAGGCCCTAAGATTTTCTTAAGAAGGTCTTCAAGCTTTAAACACCCTGTATACATCGCTGAGGTAACTTGGGGTCTACCCGATTCTGGGGGCGACACAAGCGCCTTTGTGAGTGTGCTCGCGGGCTAGGTGGAGAAACAGCGGATTGAGGAAGAGCTTGCATGAGTTAGGTCCCTCATAATACTGTACTTTGTAGGGTAGGGGCTATGTAAGATTTCGCAAGATTTCCTCCATCCACAGAAAAGTGCCTTTGGGGTGCGCGTGTTGGGATCTACGGTGTAGGACGTTTAGCCTTACGGATCTAACGTTTAGGCTTTTAGGCTTCAGGTTGAAGAGCTTAGAGCAGATATAGGTTTTCGGATCTACAGTTTAGGGTTCATTCTGTTTGGGTTGTCGCTTAAGAGCGTTTCGGGCTTACGGTGTCGGACTTATTGTTCTTGAGGCTTTGGGGGTCCCCACACATGAGTATATTGCCAAGAGAAACAGGAATTCCCTCTGTATGCTCGACTTTCTGGCGGCTTAAGTGCTCAGCAGTGTCGGGGAGGGTAGTGGTTCGTTCGGTCCTTGGCTAAGTTTATGATTCTGAATACATTTGCCAGCTAGCCTTCGTAAACAGAAAAAAACCATAACAGCAAACAGACCAAAGCCTGTGAATCCTACATTAAAGCCCAAACTCTGCAACCCTAAAACAGAAAAACCCTAAAGCCTAATCCCTACATCCTCCTCAAGACCCTCATCCCTATCCGCTTGATTATGCTAGTGTCCATGCAAATATCCATGTTCCTTGTAAATTTGTGTCTCCAAGCTTGAGCCACCACTCCTGTTACATGAACCATAGTCTAGACTCCTAGTATCCCCCTCAAGAAGCCCTATAACACTCCCTTGTATACTCCCCTAGATCACCCCTTTCAAAGAGTTGAGATTGTAGCTCGCATGACTCCGAGGTTCGGCTCGCGTGAGTCGGTATGAGCTGCTCATGTTTCTGGTCATGCAACAGAGCAGTGCATTCCGGGTTTAGGGTCTAGGCCTTAGCCTTCAGGGTTTAGGCCTCAGGGTTCAGGCTTCAAATTTGTTTTTTCGAGGCTTTAGGGGTTCAGAGTTTAGGCCCTGATGCTCTTATAACAGTTATTCCACCTTCAATCCCGCTCTTAAGTGGGATTCTGGGGAAAGGGTTTTGTGGGTTGGGGAAGAAGACCAGGATTTGAGGGCTTCAGGGCCAAACTTGGATTTTGCAGCTTCGGTTTCAGGTGTAAAGCTTAAGGAGTACAGCTTGGGACTTTAGGGTTTGTACTTGAGGGTTTAAGGGCTTGTGGAGATCCAAACCAGGTACTGTCCTGTTCCAATAACTACTTGCAAGAGAGGTTCTTCTTGTTACGGGGAGATCCCATTGGCAGCACAACATGCACGGAAATGCATACGTTTCGAATCGCTTACTTGACGTGGACGCCTGCACCCAAAGGGCCCATGTAGCTTCATGGAAACAAACAAAGGCTCCAACTCATCATACGGGAAAGCCCTTGGGTCCTAAGTACTTACCAAATACGTACAGCCTGGACCCATTTGGGTGCGGCCCGTGCAAGATCTGCTCGAAGCTTATGCTTTCTCGACACCCTTAGCAGCCTCCGTAGCCTACTCTGCATTTGACTGCTTTCATTTTGATTTTTTAACGTTAAAGCCCAATAAGGGTAACAGAGCTACAAGCGAATGGTATCCCAGTAAGGAACTCGCCAAAACTTAAGCCCATTCTTGGGGTTCGCAAGTTGCGGTTAAGGGTTTAGGGTTTAGGGAGTTGCCAGACCTGAGGCCGAAATTTTGCATTCTATGTCTGATAGCATGAGGCAACCCTGGACATGAGAAACTTTCCCAAGACGTCCATATTTTTTACTGGCAGTTAGTAGGGAATAAGGGAAATAGGGATAATATGTATATATATATACATATACATATAGATGGATTAGATTGTCTTACTCCCTACTAACCACCAGCAAGCCTAGGTAGTCTCTAATGGGAGCCCTATCGTTGCTTTGCGATTCCCTTGTTTCCCTACCGGTCGCGCGGTCCCAGTGTTTTGCTTTTGGGACAACTCCGTAGCCTCGTTGCTGAGGCTGTGGCGGCGCCTAGATGCTGATGGCAGTGGCGAGGCCTCAGAAAATCAGGGGCTCATCGCGGGTGTTCGACCACACCCAGTGATAGTGGTATACAAGGACTATACTGAAATATGTAGGGACCTTAACATGGTGACCATATTCTCTTTTGAGCACTATGCATGGGTATGGGCCTAACCCAAGGTACCCATGAAAACTTTTAGCTCCCTTGCATCGGACATAATACAAGTTTGTTCGACAGCACATTCATTGGGCTTCGTGGACCTGTAGGTCAAGAAAGTTCCTAGTTCTTCGGGTACGAGATTAACCGGTCTGTCGTACAGAGGCATTCAGCCCTAGGGTCCTTGTCACCGTGGTCATTCATCGTAAGTCCGGCTTCAAAGCGACAATACGGGTTACATGTAGCGGTCCAGGGGTCATGGAAAATCAAATGGAAATCCAAATAGAAAGTTGCCTGGAGACTGGGTTTGTAAGAGGGTTTATCATATTTAGAGCAAGGGTTTACAATATTTGAGCTACAGTCTAAACTCCTTAAAGGAGTTATATATAGGGAATTACATAGGGGACTAACTATCATAGGGCTTATTAAGGGGGATACTAGGAATTTAGACTATGGCTCATTTGAAGATCTTTCTGTAGGGTGTAGTCATTCGATCCCCACTTTGTCTTGAGCATCTGCGGAGCTTGGCAGGCAAAGTTAGGGCTTGGATTAGGGTTGAGGGTGTAGGGTCTTTGTATTCAGATTTCATGGGTAGTCATGAGTAGGGTTGTAAGGGCGGTCCCAAAACCCTTACCCCTAACGGCTTCGGTTATAAGCCCATTTAGGGCACCTATCTACCAAGGAACCTCGGGAACTAGACCCGCAAGACAATGTATTGAAGTTACAAGCGCCAGAAGTTTTCAATGCCTAACCATTAGATACTTTCAACCTCGAGGCAGTCTGTAACCGCACACTGTTATAGAAGGTTTTGCTAACCCCAAACTTTGGATCCCATTATAGCCGCGCGACCGTTACAGGGTCCTAGTTTTGGCGCAGTAGGGGTAGCTAACAGCTAACACCCTCTGATAGAACAGATCTCTGGATCGGAAACCTTGAATCTAGTCTGTTGCTTCGGCTGGTCTTGTAGAATGAGGGGAGAGATACCAAAGCCTATTCTGCTACCATCCTGCTAAAACCCCATCAGGCGCAACATAGACATAGAAGCATGCAGCAGGGAAACACAGACATCCCATTGTGTAGCAGAAGTCATGAGGGCATACCATGGCCGATTCTCGCCAGGTTTCGCTGAACGAGTTTGTCAAGCTCATGTATAAGTGTGCCTGGCATGTTGGATGGCATGCGCCCTTCAATGTAGAGGGCATACGGTTCTCCAGGGTTCCATCGGGCTCCTGTGGTCTTGATTAACAAATCTGCCCAGCAGCACAGGTTACCGTCGACACGCAACAAATTTAACAAGACATCCCGCAAATCACTGTCGTATCCCTATACTCGGGTCCTGATTTTGGGGGTTGGCATTACCGAAATCCTCTTATTCGAGTCTCTTGAACGAGTTTGGATGTCCATTTGATGCGTGCGCGTTCCCTTCCTGTAAGACGTAGCTGGGGTCCGATAGGAATGTTGCAATCTAGGGCACCCATCCTGTCACAGACTCATAACATGGATTACTATTGCAAGTGCTGTGACACTGTCAGTAAAACTCCATTCACTGCTAGGGCTTAAGGAAGCCAAGCCCGCGCACCCCCCCCTCCATCCCCAAATCTCAGGAATTACAGGCTCTTAGTAGGGAATAAGGGAAGATACATAATCCCCATATAATATATTCCCTTGTTCGCTGATATTCCATTAAGTCATCATGAACAAGAAGTTAGTCAACAGCACATCAGTTGTCGGAAGGCTGCTCAATCTCTGAAATATCAAGTAGTGTGACTGAATGTTTCTACCTGGTGCTTAAGGGGGACGGTTTAGGATTTGAGTATGGTACGCCGTGGCAGTGTGTATTTTCAGTGTTTTTTTGTTTTTCGCTCTACTATGTAGAAATTCTGGCACGTTTATACAAAACTACTGAAAGCGAGAACGCTGAAAACACACACCGCCAGGGTGTACTTGTTGTGCTGTTCTGTAGGGTTTAGGCCTTAGAGGGGTAGGTAAGAATCCTTATTTCTAGTCCTTGCATTCACTTCTCCGCTTTCCCTCGAGCACCAGTGAGTCATGGTCATAGCCACTTCAGGGGGACCCTGGGGTTTCTTCGGATTTAGGGGGTTGCTTCTACCGGGGGGTACTTGTGGGATGGTCTACGCCTATCATGAGTGCAGAACTTATTGTCTCATCCCTAGACTTTAGAGGTTTAGGATACAGTTCTTATGGGTTATGTTGGGATGATGGAAAAGAAAATGGAAACTATTGTAATAGGGTTATATCGGGTTTAGGGTTTAGGTTTGTTTTTTTGTTTCCTGGTTCCAGGATTTTGACCGAACAGCCAGTTGCATTGCAACAGTGCATTTCAGCCTGATGCACTCCAGACCCTCACTTTTTTTGCAGCCCACCGGTCTGTTCTTTCGTACGAAGCCGGGCAAATCATGCGGAGCCATTGAACTATCCTATCAAAGGATTTGGCCTCAGAATTCCGGTTCCTTTTGGCTGGACCCCGCATAGAGGACTCTACTGTAGTGCTAACATTCTAAATAGCTGACAGTAGATCAGGGCCCAAAAGTAGGAAGGGCTTATGGATTTAGAGCCCTATATGACCGCTTAATACCCCAGCTTCCCTCGAAACTTCCATGTGCTTTTCCATTGTTGGGGTAAACCCCAAATAATTACTAACATAATAATCCCCCCAGAGGCACGGTGCCCATTTTATTCTCATTTTTTCACTTGATTCTATCCTTGAACCCAAAATCCCAAATCCTAAGCCCCTACATAAGCTACAGTCTAAATTCCTAGCAGCCCCCTTAGTAGGTCCTATAATGTTCCCCTTTATAACCCCCTCGAAAGAGCTTAGACTATAGCTCACATAAGCTCCTTAGGAGAAGGCACTTCAGCTTTAGATCCTCAAGCCTTTAAACCCTAAACCGTTACCCTAAATAGTAGTTTCCATTTTATTTTCCATTCTCCCTATATAACCCCAATATGACCCTAAAATTCTATCCCCTAAACCCTAAATAGTAGTTTCCATTTGATTTTCCATTCTCCCTATATAACCCATAGCAGAGATCACTCGAGGTACGAGCTTGCAATGTGGCCGGACAGCACGGACGAGGACGGATTTTTTTGCGTAGCACGTTTAGAGTTTACGCCCAGAATGGCGTCAGCTAAGATCTGCAATCTACTGAAATTCTAAGGGTGTTTGGTATGTAGGGTGGTGCAAGATTTCCTCCATTCGCAGTAACAGTTTGAAAGCACCCAGCCCCAGTACCCCAAAATTTCTGAATCCTGAATCCCCTGAACCCTAAACCCCCTGAACCTCTCTAGCAGTAGCCCGATGCCAGGAACCTGATTCTTAATAGCTTATCCGTAATTCGTGCCGTTGCTTGAGGCACAGGCCCATTCAAATACTTTACTGGAAAACCACCACTTATGGAACTCCAGATTGTGGCCCATTCGAAATATAACCAAGAGTCTAACCCCCGTAACGAAAGAGCAATCCCTCAAGCCCAAACCCCACAAATGCCATCATCTATACTCCTTTCAGGGGGTAGGGTTGTGTAAGGGGTGATATAGGGGACGACTATAGGGGCTCTACTTACATTTGGTTAGCTGGGAATGAAGGAATGGAAAAGAAACTGGAAACTATTAGAATGGGTTCATATAGGGTTTAGGGTCTAGGGTTTAGGGTTTGGGGTTTGGAAGGAATGGAAAAGAAAATGGAAACTACTGTAATGGCTTTATATAGGGTTCAGGGTTCAGGGTTTTGGTTTTGGAAGGAATGGAAAAAATGGAAACTACCATAGTGGGGTATGTAGGGACTACCATACGGATCCATTCCTTCATTCCTAGCTAACCACAAGTAATTCAAAGCCTATAATACCTTAGGTCCTTCGCCTTGGCGGGAATTGTCCTAAAAAGGTCTTACTCAGGGGCTACCATAGCTGCCACTACGTTTAGTAATAGCCGTTGATGATCTAAGGATAAACTTACCTTGGCTCGTGTCAACACCGTTTTTATGACCTACATTGTCCAGTTTGGAGCGTTAGAGCAACTCTCTGACTTCAAACACTCAACCCTAAACCCTAAACCCTAAACCCTAAACTCAACACCCAACCCAAAGCTCCAAACGCTAAACGCGGAACCCAAAGCTCTGCTTGAGTCCAGCCTTCTACTTCTTAGTAGGCTGATCGTAGGCTGGTTCCTCACTCAAGTCATGGGCTGCTGGAATCTGTGCTTATGAAGCCTGGAGCCCTATCATGATCCCTCTGGAATTTCTTTTTCTCTTCATACAGTAATTAGCAAGTCTACCTGTCCTTAAAGCTCAATCTCCAAATCCTTGACCCTACACCCTATATTCCCTTCCCCACCTAACGCAAGCACCAACAAGTCGAAGCATGCAATGGGGGCTTACACTCCAATAAGTTCTTATGTATTGAATTCTCAGCCCTGAACCCTAGCTAGACCGCCCGCGTACCTTTTCTAGAGCCCAAATACCCCCAAACGGGACCCACATAGATCCTTTGTTTAAAGCGTGCTTGTGCGGTCCTGGTGGACCCGAAGCCCCTACACCCCTACACTCCTAAACCCTAAACCCATTTGAGCTATAGTCTAAACTCCTTTAAGGGGGTTATATAAGGGATTATATATGGGACTACTATGGGGGTTATTAAGGGGGATACTAGGAGTTTAGACTATAGCCCATATAACTAACCCCGATATAACCCCTATATAACCCCAATGTAACCTATTATCAACCCCCTAAACCCTAAAACCTTAAACCCCTAAAGCATTTGAAAGCTGCAGTGTGTGGAGGAGCTGGCGCGGGTTGTTCGCATCATCGACTCAGCCATCGACAGGCCAAGCCATCAGGGACAAGGGTTTAGGGCTTTCAGGGTTTAGGGTTTTAGGGTCTAGGATTTAGGTGTGTATGACGGCTTGAGGTTGACTATTTGCACTTTAGCCTCTGGGGTTTTGAGTAAGGCCCTTTCCTTCTTTTAGGGGAATAAGCTATACTCAAAAAAGGGGACCCTGTCAGTCCAAGTTACTGGGGATCCTAGACATTCAGGGCTTACATATTTTTGCTTAAGAGGGAGTGGTGGGTGGACCACTAATTACAACACTACCCATATAATCCCCTCTCGTCCCAACATTTCCTGCCCAACTTTCTCTTGAGTACCAGTGAGGCTTTAAGTAGGGAAGTTTGGGCCTTGAGTGCTACCGTCTTCGTATCGAGACGAAGCAGGGTGTTTATTATGGCTCTGGTGAATGTATATGGGGTTCTGTAGGAAGAGTGGTGAGTGTATATATGTGGTGTCCAATTTTGGAGGCAATAAATTCAGATCCCCGCGTATACGATGGGATGTGAAAGCAGCTGTACTTACAACGTGATTCATGGGGCTTAAAAACATACTTAGGAGTACCTGTGAACCTCTAAGCCAATCCGTATCCCCAATCAGTACGAACTTGCTTGAGAATACAAGTTTCTAGTCAGCTTTTCCATGTTCTGTCTCCATGTCAGTCTCAAACCTCATATAGCCCTCCTATAGGTGCCCCTATAGTTTTTCCTCTATATCTCCTTACATATCCCTGGGTCCTAAATGTTTAGGTTTAAGGGTGCCAGAGTGCAGCTTAGGATTAAAGTTCTTCATGAGAAATTTCATGGTGTAGGGTTTACTTACCCCACCGTCATCGACAACTTGGCGATAAAGGTCTTCAACCGGATACGTGCGCGAAGCCCTTCCTTCAACATGTTTCTGTTTTCTTTTCCATTATCCCTATAGAACCCGAATATACTACATAGTAGTTTCCGTTTTCTTTTCCATTATCCCTATAGAACCCCAATATACTACATTGATGGTGCTCTCAGAAATCTGTGGCATCAAGCCAGAAAAAGACCAGCTCAAATCCAATGCGAAGGTTTTCGAGGAGAAGAATGTGCTAATCACCAACAGCAACCTGTTCATGGGGGTGGGCGACTACGCTAAGGAAATGATGTATGTTGGGTAGAGGATTATCGATGACATCTTCTTACGCCCCTCAAGGACAAGGAACGCCAACCCCAATAGCCACCAATGTGGTTCGGGGTGTGACCAAAGCAGTGGGGGCCCTAAGGGGGGGGTAATGAATATTCTCATTCGATCCGCACTTTTCCGCGATTTAAGGCTCATGCAGGCTTCTTTTGTGGGGTTTACATGAGCCCTAAACCATAACAAATACCCAAATCAGATTCAAACTGTGGCTACACATGGGTTCCTACATGAGCGTTTCGGCCCCAATTTTTAAAGTATTTGGATCCTTGGATCCTTCGGGACAGGCATATGGTTTGTCTTAGCGTAATGTAAAAGGCCTTTGGATGCTTATGGCAGTCTGGTTTACATGGGCCTTTTTCTAGGGTTCACATGGGCCTCGAAGGGGAGTAGTACTTCATCCCTCCAACTAACTAATGAATATTCCCAATGTAGCACCATTCTATGACAGGGTTAATTTTTGTTAGGGGTTGGGGAGGATTCTTATTATTAGATGGGTGTAAGTTCTTGTTTATCTACTATAGTCCAAATAATATACCCCATGTCCTTCCATGTTCCATGTGCTTCTCCGTGTTTCATTCTCTATTATTCAGATCATGTTCCTGTGGAAGCCTGACAAACTATTAATAGTACCTCTATGGAGTTCAAATACCTAGAGGGAGGGGATTCATTGACGCTGCGAATTGTTTATGTAATCCCCTCCCTCTAAATAAATGATGAATCCCTCCGCCTAGTATTCTTATTCTTGTACAACTGTGAGTTATGGGTGGCATTCATTCTTCGCGGGGTAGGGAGACTTAGGGTGGAGGTGACTTAGGTTAGTGCAAAGTGTTGAGATTGTATCCTCAACACCCTTCACCCTCATCCATGGCTACGTAGGGGTTACAATGCTATCCCCCAAAGATTTAGAACCCTAGGAGGCTTTATCAAGCCCTATCTAGACCTTATTAGCTCCTTAAATCCCTAAAACTACCTTTGGGGGAGATAGTTTTATAGTTCCGTACAGGACCTTCAGCCTGTGTTTCTACCGAGACCCGTGGGAGGATCTAAACGTGAGACCCCCTACCTGGGTGGTTGTCAAAAGTATGGTCCCTTTTTGTTCCCTTTTTGTTCCCTAGTTTCATACGGCACCTCATATTTAGGGTATCCAAAAAGGGATCATAATGTAGACAACCAAACCCTAAACTCTAAACCCTAAACCCTGGGTGTTTAGGACCCTTTTGATACATAGCTCACGCTATGATCTGCAGCCAACTTCCCCTCCTGGGAGGTGGCACCACGCTGCCGGGAATTGGTATAAGGCCGTGATTCGAGTTGTTGAAGGGGTCCAGGGGGTTCAAGGGTTTAGCGTCTAGAGTTCAGCGTTTTCAGGCTTATAGGAATATAGTAGTTTTCAGTTTATTTTCCACATATAACCCCAATAGAACCCCAATATATACCCTATGATACTATAGTAGGGTTTAGGGTTTAAAGGGCTTAGGGCTCAGAGCTCAGGGATGGTTCAGCTCTTCCCACAGGATTGCTTGAAGGGAATTTGACTTCTGGGATAGTGGAACTTCGGGGGGTTGATACGTTTTGGGGATCTAAGCTATCGGTTGACTGAGGAACGGCTCGGGGTAAAGGGGAGTCTTTCAAACAGGGACTCCCAGAACCGTAAATCCTAAAACCCTAGTTCCTGAACCCTAAATCCTAAGCCCTAAATCCTAGACCTTTCCTAAATCCTACATCCTAAACCCTATCATACCTCTGCAATCCCCATCCATCCTTCAGGTCCTTGATGGCACCCCTGTTGCGGAACCCCCTCAAGTCCCCACCGCCCTGGTCAATGACGTTTGGATCTAGGTACTGCTCGGGGTTAAAATAACAGGAACTCAGGGTTCTTTTTACTGGGGATGAGTAGGGAAAAAGGGAATATAGTATGTAGAGATTAGGCAGGGATTAGATTCCCCTATTCCCTACTAACCCCTAGTGATGCTTGAGGTTTTCAATCAATACAGTTTGCTGCGCTTGAAGATCAAGGGCTGCATGCTGGCTTGCAAATGTTGGCTTCAGTGACGGCTGTCATGTGCGTGCGCTTGCGGGTTTTTAGGGTTGGGACCCAGAAACGGAGATTCTGTCATTACCTGTCATGGTCTGATTGTGGATGATGTTTCAGCGGGTCCCGTTAGCGTGTTTAAAAGCCTCACTTTCCAGTTGAAGCCATGCAAGAGTGACTCAGTATACCGTCTCGCAGCCCTTGTAGATTTGTCTTGCGTTCTGAAATGCCTAACAAGACTTGAACATAGGCCTACGTGGCCGCTTCGCAAAAGAGGGTGTCAGCTTTAGGTGTAGGGTTTAGGAAGCATTTCTGAGCTTTGTGGGTAAGTTTTGGTTTATTGCAATGGGGATTCTTGTTTCTGAAAGGATGAAAATAGTTTTCGTTTCAGATAGGACCACGTAGCGTCCAGTCTGTGACAGTGAAGACTTTCCGTCAACAACTATGCCTGCGGTGCTTTCCCCTGGTCATGGCTCTTGCACACCTGGTCCTGTATAAACCCTAAGCTCTAAACTCTAAAGGTGAACCCTGAACCCTAAACCCCCTAAACCCTAAACCGGAAGGTCTTCCTGTTCATAGACACCCAGGGGTCAGGTTCCTTGGAAGCAAAACCGTTGGAGTGTTGAGCAGGTCGGAGTCCAAGTACCCAATAGCTGATTTTGGTCTAGTAATGATGGAAGAGAAAATGGAAGCTACTATAGTATATTGGGGCTATATTGTAATTGAAAAGAAAATGGAAACTACTATAGTATGTTGGGGTAGGGTTTAGCATACTTGTGATTTGGGCAGTGGTAATTGTAACTCTGGGCTTGGGAATCTGTCTTCGGATTCTTGGAGCACAGACTTGCTTAGCATTCCGGGTCTTTCAATTATTCAGTTGTGAGGTTGACACGTGACAGAAACATGGAGCACCGTAATGGTCAGTTGGAGAACAGGAATTGTGATCAAGTACCATTTGATTTTGCAAAGATGGTTTCGAAAGGTTCTCGCTGATCATGCCACGCTCGTCCCTGGGTTATCTTGCCTGCAGAGCCCCTACACTTCTGACAGACCTAGGAACCATCACATATGAAGACCTTCGCCGGTTTCTCCGAGGCAGGGTCTGGGAAGGGGCGTTTGGGATTCAGCCCAAAAAAAGCTTAAGCTGATTCAAGATTTTTAGTTTACGGGACCCTGCACGTGTCCCTCTTAAGTAGATAGAATATGGGGTATATGGGGATTTTATTATAATATACCCAAAGCCATCTTCTATCTAGTTAAGGGGGACTCTACCTCAGGAAAGTGTGAGTGGTTCTGAGGCTCCTTGAAGCAATCAAGAGGACAAGAACTACCAGCGCTTGGTGTGAGTGTTTTTCGATTTTGGAAGCACTTTTTGGTAGAGAAGAAAGAACGAAGAGACGAAGAGAGCTGCAGGTCCCCTGAAACCCACAAGATCTAGGTGAGCTAGACTTACTTGGGGCTGGCAATTAGGGAATAAGGGAATATTCTTCATTTGGCCTTCTTCCCTACTAACCACCAGTACGTAGAACCAGCTCACAGCTCACATAATCCTTTCCAGCTACTCATGTCCTGGGGGCTATAAAAGGCTAAACAGGGATGTAAGGGACTATTTAGGGATAAAACGGAAATGTTAAAATGAACCACTGATGGGCAAGATCCTTATGTTTAGGTTATTTTTGGCTTGGGTTCTTAAAGACGGGATTCAGCAGGTAGAGGAGCCCTAAATGCTACGACCCCAAGACCCTACATATCTGGAGGTGGCTACCCTGATCTTCACCTTGATACCAAGGACTTGGGCTGTGGCTCAGAGTTAGAGAGGGGATGGAGATGGGTTTAGGGTTTGTTCGTTCTGGAAGGATTCAGGCCAGCTTAGAACTGTTTGAGCTTAAGGTTTATAAGCTCATTCTACCAGGATTTTGGCCAACTTACAACTTTTTGAGAGGTAAGGCTGTGGGGTTTAGTTAGAATTTGCAACCCATAATCCCTGAACTCTAGTCCAGTGCCCTTATCTAAGATCCATGGTTAGCTGTTCCGGAATGTGCAAGGGTTATGGCTGAGAATACACAAAGAGTACCAGGGGAATTCGATATTCTAGCCGGATTCTGGCCCGCTGTTAGAGGATGACACATTTGGGGTTTGAGGCTCAGGGTTTCGGGTCTAAGGTCATAGACTGTCGGGCTTGAAATGGAAATGTAGGGCTCGGGGTGCAGGATTGAGGCTCTCTATCATGAAGACGTTCTGGCGCAGTTGGCCCACTACAGTAATGCGCGCATATAGAGATGGCCACACCGTAACTATCCGTTTGATTAGATCTCCCCTCGACCTCTGAGAGCTCCAAAGATATTGAGTAGAATTTAGGGCTTCTTTCCAAACTATCGACCGCATTTTTGATGTATCTCTGAGAGATGTGACTTCAGTTTTGCTAGTATGAAAGGACCCTCGGGTTTGAGAAATTCTCGTCTGGCCGACTGCCGCTGAATCCTATGCTCCAAACCCTTACAGCCCTTCAACAGCTGTCAAATGCAAAGGCTAGACAAAACTGAAATATCATCACCCGGAACCCCAACCGAAAGAATGACTAGTAAGACTTTACCTGGACCCCAGAACAAGGAAAGGTGATGGCTCAAGACGAAGTTCCTAAAAGCAGCCGAAAAGGTCATATGTCTACACACTTTTTGTAGCAGGTACTTTTAGTCCAAGACTCCAGGAGCTTCAGAACGAAGATATCTACCGCCTTTGGAAGGTCCAATGTTAGGGTTTAGGTTTAGGGCTGGGTACTGCTTCCACCCTATAACAGAGTCTGTCCCCGAATCTTGTCTCTGCAATCATGTTATACATTGAAGTCATGGTCTTACATAGGACTGTTGTAGGGTGGGGCCAGGGTTCAGGGTTTCTTCAGGGTTTTGCAGCCATGGTTAGAGGTTCAGGGGCTTACAACATTTAAGGATGAATAGGATCAGCGCTCATGTGGCCAATAACCTGTTTAGGGTTCTTTCAACTAGGGGAGGGATCTTGGGGGTTGGGGTTAATCAAAAGCCTGACTTTAATTCTTGGGAAGGGCACAAAACTGCTGACATGAGCACCTGTCCACTTCATCATTGTTTATGGGGAAGCCAGGGTACCCTGGCACATTCACTGACAGAACGCAAGTTGCACTTAGCAAATACTTGGTAAGGATGTCAGCACACATAGCCATTTTCCGATAGGGGTCCGCCACGCTCTCCTGTTTCTGTCTAGGGACTTTAGGAGGGACCCCCTAATAGGGACCCGTAATACCATTTCCATACATAACCGTTATATAGTCCATATATAACTTCTACATTCCTAGGTAGTTCCCATATTAGCCTCCACGCGCTACAAGGGTCCCTATTAGGGGTCCCTCCTTAATTCCCTAGATTCTGCGTAATTCTTATATCTCATTAGCTAAGTACGTAATCTGTAACCGCTTGATGTGCATACAACCCTACTCTAAACAAAAGGTGAACTTTTTTTGAGCCAGGACAGTCAGCAGATGGCATATAGCCCCTGCCTCCACTATGAATCACTTCCTGTGGAAGCCTGAATCATTCATAGGCATCAGCCCTTACAACCTTCATACGAGTGTGGTATTCTATGTCTCTAACAAATGCTATCTCAATCATCTAAGTCCTAGAGTTCAAGTCGTGTCCCAGCTATTCAATCCCCTCGAATAGCATTGCGCCTACTCCCTCAGACGCTCGATCCGGGAGCAAGGATGCGAGTAAGGGCCCTGGCAAAGGCAAGGGTTTTGGTAGCTTCCAAAAATTCGTGGAGCAAATATGTACACAAAAATAGTATACTCCCTTTTACAGGTACCGAAGAGGGATCCCTGTTCTTTGGGACACCCTAGGATTCCTGGTAGCTGAGTGGGCAACGTTCAACCTTTTTGAAGCTTTTAAAAGCCTATTAAGGGATACATTTTCTGGACCAAGGAAACTCAGCAAGTGGATTTGACCTCTTGAGCGTTCAGGGTGTAGGGCTTGGGGCTTAGGTTTGAAGGTTAAGGGTTTAGCGTACAGGGCGTTGGGATTGCGAAATCTTGGAATCATCTAGGGTGGGAAGGCAGTTACGGCTCTTCCTGAGGGTTTAAGAGGAGATCAGGCGGAAAAGCACTTATCAGGTTCAGGGTTCAGGATTATGGTCTAGGGTTGAGCGTGCAAAGCTTTGGGTCCACGGCATGGTGTAGGCTCAAGGGCTTTGGGTTTTGGGTGTCAGGGATTTGGGTCATATTTGCTATAACCTGTTCTAGCTACATCCGGGACTTTTATGTGAGCTTTCACAAACCCAGAGGCGGAGACTGTGATTACAGGGGGTAAGATTGCATTCTGATTACACCGCTATTCCAGACCTTGCCTTTGTTTGTAGTCATTGAAAGGATGAAACCCCCCACTACCTTTAATTAGTCCCTACATGGAAGTCTCTCCAGGCTTCTGAGGAAGTCTCTCCAGGCTTCTGAATGTCAGCCCTAGCATGGACCCCCGCAAGCCCCTTATACTCCCCGTGTATCCCTGGGTCCCCGAGGGGACGTCACTGCTAGTATGAGGCAGGTAAAGAATCAACCATATCAGGGCAGGAGAGCTTAAGTATGTAGCTGTGACTAGGGAGTTCTTATACTTTGCTTTGCTCAAAATGATCTTGAAATAAAGCTGGTTTCTCGAAGGCAGGTAGAAACATAGCTATAGCCGCATAAAGCTGCGTTCAGAGTTTCGCAAACCTCAAGGGCAGGATTGGGGATTCTACTCCCAGGGCCCATTCTTAGAACCTTTCCGGTTCCTGGCGCCTCATGGAGCCATTGTGGCTAGAACTGAGTTTCTGGTTTGGGCTTGTACGATCCCTACAGTGTTATAGGCTTGCAGACGACGGGTCTGCAGCTCTTGAATCTGAAGCTGGTGCTTCGTAAGATTTTGGGATACTCATGATGGTGGAAGATTTCTTCCACGAGTGCTAATCTGCATTGAAGAGAAGCAGCGGATGAAGGACCCCTGCATCACCCTAAGGTCGGCATATCCTCTTTCCAGGGTCAAGCAACTCAGCAAGTACGTTCATCACCCCTCTAAGCCAGGTACCCCAGCATCGATCCCCCAAGTAGGCATTGTAGTAGTCAAAGGGGCTTAGGTCGTGCAGTATCCTCCATGGACAGGATTCTGCCGTTTTCCTTGTCCAGAACTCGCTAAGTCACAGTTCTTTCAGTGCGTTGAAAAGTCTGCAGTCCTGCGCCTACCCCAAATGCTAAACGCTAAGCCAACTAACTTGGCTTAGGGTTTAGGGTAAGTATCTATTGGCCAGGAAGTCGCACAACCTAGTGTCTAGAACCCTCCACTCTAAATCCAAGTCTTTGAGCACTCCCTATCCCTAAATGGTAGTTTCCCAAAGTTGGGGGATTCCAATATAGACCCAAATATACCTTGATCCTTATTATTGGGACCCCCACTAGGTACCCACAATTTCGGGAAACCTTTAAATTTGAATCCCCATAGCCCTACCCCAAACCCCTAGGATGAATATTTTTCAGAAGTTTTAATTCCGGTTTCCAAGCTGGGAATTATGAGGGGTATATAGGGGTAATAGACAATTATGTAGGGCTAGAATATAGGGATTATAGGGTATCTAATGAAGGTATCTAGGGTTATAAAAGGATTATATAGGGCAGTTTTCCGAAATAAGGGCCCCCAATATAGACCTCCATATACTAGAATCCTTATTCTGGGGACCCCCCCAAAAAAAAAACCGAAGTCCAGGAATCCGAAGCCCTAAACCGTAAACCCCGAAAAGACCTGTCGAGATTTAAAAGGGAAAGCAAACCGAAACCCTACTTCGAGGACCCCTAAAAAAGCTGACTGGTGGGAATGGGGGAATGGATTATAGGGATTATTATTAGGGAATATATCGGGACTACTATAAGGATCCATTCTCCCATCCTAAGCACCAGGGAGAAATCCTGAAGCTCTGAAGCCTAGATCCCGAAGAGCGACTTCCTCACTCACATGCGAAGGCTCCGGGATTGAAAGGGGGTTTCCCAAAATTAGGGGGTCCCTTTAAAGCGGACATAGGGGTTATACTGGGTTATACGCGGTTCTACAGGGTTTGATCGGGTCTTTATATGGATTGAGGTTTCTGCAGTTTCCCAAGATTAGGGATACCTTTGCGGGGCTTCCTATAGTAAAGATTATGGTGTATAGTATTTCGGGTTCTAATCCAGGGTAGGGTTTGGGATGATTGGCTTCAGGGTGAAACGGCTAGGGTTTTGCTAGTTTTGGTAGGCTTTGGAAGTAGGGTTTCAGAGTAGAGGGCTTCTGGTGCTAGGGATCATAAGGTTTGAGGGCAGCCTTCAAAACTTAGCTTAGGAGATTTAGTGGTGATTCAGGTGTTAATATAAATGCAGGGGGTGCTCTCCCGCAATGATCACTGCAACTCCAAGCAGTGACTGCTTTCAGTTTGAGTGCTTTGCTTGCAAAGGGGAACTTGCGTTCGAGGGTTGGCTTACGACACTCCTCCCTGAACATGATTTGACGCCTTAGGCTTTTCTCAAGGCATCGCCGTCATGATTTATTTTAGGTATCCTCATATATCTCTAGGGCGCCCCCGTGTTGAGAAGTTACCTTGTTTCACGCAACGCAAGCCTTTGCTTGGCTCTGGAATCAGGGTCCAAGTACGCGATTCAGGATACCTTCGGCTCAGAACTCAATGGTTTTTACGTCGGGTCTAGGTTACTTCTGTATGAACGCTGAAGGAGTATGTGATAATTGAGTGCTTGAACCCTGGTCGCGAGCATCCCAAAATCGCAAGTATTCCAATGTGCCGGCTGAAGCTGTATGCCTGTGAGGGTCCCTTAGCGATTTGTGCACATGGTTGGGCCTCAAATCATGCCATCTTGGAAGCCATGGCAGGCTAAGTATCTATGATATAGATACTCAGACCTTTTGCATGTGCCTAGGCCCCCTACAGCCCTACCCCCAAGCTGCAGACACTACCTGCGGCGCCATTGCCCCACAGCTACTTTTCTTTATCCTTAGGTATGAGCCCTTAAACTGTAGGTAACCGGGTTACAAGTACTTGGAGGATCATGGGGACTTAGTAAGTAGTTTAGAGGTTATTCCTAGACCCTAAACCCTAAACCCCAAGTAAGCCCCAATCCCCTCTCGCAAATCCAACAGCAGCCTCTGCGCCCGCTGGAGCCATGGCTGCTGTCGTGCCCAGCCTCCCAGCGCTAGACTCCCGGCCACATTTCAGTAGTATTTTTATGACATGAACCAGTACCCAGTAGAGAGAGAGAGAGAGAGTGAGAGAGAGAGAGTGTATGGGCTTGTATCCTCCTTGTGGGCACGATACTTTCTAGAAATAGTATTCTCGTTCCGCCAACAAGAAAGCGCCTCTGGCTTTAGCCCCCCGCTAGGGGCTCCCCAAAAACCTGGTTTTAAGCCAAAGGTTGACTGTTTTCAGTGGGTTTAGGGTTTAGGGTTTGGGCATTTAGGGTTAGGCACTTCGGCCTCCCAAAGCTGGGTCTCAGGTTCAGGATCAGGGGGTCAGGGTTTCACAGTTAGAGTAAGCGGCTATCGTTGTTTTTTCCGGACATTACATTGAACAAATGTGAGAAGCATGCTGTGTGTGCTACGATAAGATGCGGGATTCAGTTGCCAGCTCTTGCTGCTCGAAATCTTACTGCATACATCGAGGTGACCAGGAATATCGTCTTGTGATTAGCCCCAAACGGTCCAGGCACCTACGCAAGAGATATTCAGGCCTGCAGCATCAGAAACTCCTGGGGAACTAAGTGCTTGAAATAAACAGGGTCGGGATGAAGTCGCTGGAATTGAGGG
>CAJNIZ010003402.1:0-23705 GCA_905231905.1 Symbiodinium pilosum | reverse complement strand
ACTTTTATGCCTGCATGAAGGGTTTGGGTCCGGTCCGGGCTATCTTATCCTCCAGACGGTGTACAATGCACTGCTCATCGTTGCCAACAAAGTAGACGAGATCGTCGCGAAGACGAAGATGGGTTATGATGCTAAGCAAGATTTTCGAGATTACCTCAGAGGATGCGGCCGCACCAGCCCTGGCCCTTGCCTATCGGATCTTCGACCAAGCAGGCGCTCGAAGCGGCTGATGCCACAACGAATTACAAGGAAGGGGGGATTCATGTACGGGAGTTTCATCGGATTTCTGATGTGAAAGCAATGTTGCAGCTACCAGTTTCCTTGGAAGACATCCAAGGCAAGCGACCCAGCACGATGTGGTCAATGTTTCGCAGGGCGGTCCTGACGAATATCGTATCACCATCTACGGTGTTGCAAGGTGCCTTGAATCATCTTCCATATGCTTTGGAGGATTATGTGAAACGTACTATTGGTTCATTGCCAGCTCTCACACTGGGAACTTGCCATCTGATAAGACGTGACAAATACCGGAAGGTGGGCAAGAGTGTACTCGAGCTTGCTCGGGCTGAAGATGTGAGTTCCCTGACGCGTACTTTAGAAAGGTACGTCTCTGCCTCTCGCAAGGATGACGCATGTCTGGAAATGTCAGTTGACATTGTTATATGCATGTCACAAGGCAAGGCTTCGAATCTAGAGAAGTGGATTCACCGCACGATGCGGCTTCGTCACTCTGAACTTTTATGCACAGACTCAGCCTTTGGCTACGAACCCAGATGTGGCATGTGCGAGGTGTACAAGAAGGATGCTAAAGATTGCTTGCTGGACTTGATGAAGCAGGGGCTCGCCATGACAAATAATGAAATGCAGGATGCCCGTGCTCGCTTGACAAAGGAACGCAAACGCTTGAACAACCAGAAGCATTACGACAACTCCAAGAAAGATGAGGCCGTGTCGGGGGCATCAGCTGCAGTCCGCAAAAAGCCATCCAGCAACCGACCTTGCAAGAGACGACCAGCTGCAGCTGTGCGTAAAGCGACTGCCGCAGTAATGGACAACTTTTGAGTTTCATCGCGCGCTTAACCGTCTCATGAGATTGTACAGAAGCAACCTCGATTTTGCTCCATAATCATTGCAAATTGTGACCCCTGCTTGACACCACAAGGCTGGGCGACCAGTCAGGAGCTGCCTCTGGTTGCTTTGCCAGCCCCGTTTTTGCACACAGATCCAGGCGGGGATGAGACGCGCCACGGCCGCCAGAAGCCCATGGTCATGCCGTGCAAAGGTGCAAAAACAGGCGGCTCGGACCACGCTCGGCATCCCGAGTGCAAACGCGGATTGCGCGGAACGCTGCTAAGCAGGGTTTGTTGCCCATTTTGCGGGCCTTTCAATTTGCGGCAAAGATACATGTGGACAATAAATAATCCCTACTCGCAGAATACGCGTGGCAGCGAACATGCGAACGGCCGCTTGGCCAGGAAATGGCGCATGCGACGCAAGATGACGTAATGTAGTGCGCAAATAAAGAAAATCTTTTCCAGGTTAGGCGACACCCCTCAGAACCATGGCGTCGACAGGTCAAGAACTTTTGCTTTGGATAGGCAAAGGTCCTATCCATTAGACCGGCCATATGGCCCATCGTGCCCATGTGTTCTACACGCGGCTGACTGACTGACTGACTGACTGACTGACTGACTGACTGACAGTACCACTAGAAAATACAATGAAACATGGGAAATGAAGTGTGGACGCCCGCAAGAAACAGGCCACACGACAGGATACAACGTTCAATCCACATGGACGAACGAAGGAATCCCCAGTGTGACGCGCGTGTGCAACAGGAGAGGTGGGAAAATGGGTGGCAAAAGTTCTGCTGAAAGAGTACGCCCAAGAATGCATCATGGCCAGTGGTGTGCAAAGTGCCCGCATGTCGCGCTCTGTGCAAGCTGTTCTGTGAAATTTTGACAGGTAAGCGTTTCCTCGATTTGCATCAAACGCCGCTTGGGTCTTATCGCATGCTTTCCCTGCCCCATAAGGACTGCTGCAGTGAGATCAAGCATCCTTCCCCCACCAAAAGTTGGAGACCGGAGTTGTTTTACTAAAGCCGGCTATAAGTTCCCAACATTTTTTTTTTTTGGTTGATGGTTTTCGCCAAGCAGCATGGGTCCTGAAACAACCGTCTGGCGGTCAGAAGTTGAAACTACGTGAAACGGTCAAAAATCAAAATGAATTATGTTCAAAGTTCTCAGGCATCATTGGGCTCACAGAAGGCACCATGTGGTTCAATGCCATTTGGCAGGGACCTTTGCGCTTGGCAGATGCCCGCAACAAAACACACATGGGCAGTAATGGCGGAACGGCCATTTCGCATCGCACGGGTGGAAAAAAAGAGCCGCAAGAACATGTCATCTGCCAGGCGGTCCACCCCACATATTCCAGAGAAATTGCAGGCGTTGGAGCTACGTGCTTCTCAATGAGCTAAACATGGGGCATCCGCGCAAGGCCTGCCAATGTCCATTCGCGGACCAAGGATGCAAGCAACCTGGAGCAATGAATGCTTGAACAGAAATCGAGGCCAGGATGGCACAGGAAGACAGTGGCCAATCACGGCAGCTGACTTGGTTCGGCCATGTTCGGCCTGACGCATGCGAAAGCTTGTGGTCACCATAAGGCTGGGCGAACGCAGCGTTCCTTCCAGCGTTTGACAAAGCGAGGAGCACAACCAGGGACCACACCGAAAGCAGCCGATCCCAGCAAAGTTTAAGCAGCTGGCAGTTGCATGCGCCCACGAATTTGGCACACGCAAGGCATAACGGAACACGCGGGCTGCGGGGCCGCGATGGACACCGACAGGACTGGTGGAAGAAAGCCGCCCGAACAAGTTTGCCTGCAACTGTTGCACGTCGATGGAGAAGGGATCCAGCCAAGTTCGCCCAACACCGCGGCACCAGGGGCTCCAGCTGGCCAGGAAAGCAAACCACGCCCCAGTGCCGCATTAGCCTGTTCAAACGACGGATGGGTGTATCATCCATCAAAGCAGCACCATGGAGCATTGAAGCGAACACATAGGCATGAAACAAGCTGCGGCGGAAGCCTGTATGTAACCCACGGTTTTTCAGCCTAGGCTGGTGAAATTTGCGCGTGCTTTTTGCGGCAAGGCGATCGCTGCGCTTCCTCCATTTCCTGGATGCTTGGAAGCCAACACCCAAGCAACAGTACTCGGTAACAACGGGTACGTCCAAACCCTGAAAAGTGACTCTAAAATCCGAAGATCTGGAACCAACAACGAGAACTGCGGTCTTGTCAGGGCCAATCCCAAACGAGAACCGCCAACGGGCACCCCAGGCACCGATTGCAGCAAGAGCCCTTTGCAGATCCTGCTGGATGTCAGCCAAAACTACCAAATCACCGGCATACAGAAGCTGAGAAACCCGTCAAGTGCAACACCTGGGCATGCTGCCCGGACAGCAGCGGCGATACCGTCAAACAAAATGTTGAACAGAAGCGGTCCGAGCACGTTGCCTTGGCGGAAGCCAACACATTCAGTCCACGGTTCGGACAGGTTGCCATTGATGAGGACCCGCGCAGGCGTAGAAGAAAGAAGGTCGTCCAGGACACACCACGTCGAGCCAGCAACACCAGCAGCAGCAAGGTTGACAAGGAAAGCGTCCCTCCAGGCCACATCAAAAGCCTGGCGCACGTCGGCACAACCAGCGCTTACGAGCACGCAGGCATAGCGTCTCGGCCAACGCGTACATTTGTTCTTCCGCACCCCACCAAAAACCAGCTTGGCTTTCATCAATGATGGGGTCCATATGCGGGTGCAAACGTTTGAGAAACACCCCCTCAAAAATTTTCAGGGCATAACTTAGTAAATTAATGGGCCCATAAGTCGTGAACTCGTCAGCTGGGCCTGACTTGTGCAACGGCGTTGCAATAGCAGCACACCAGCTAGATGGCACGACCGCCCAATAACGCACGAGCTCAAAGAGTGCCAGGGGCGCAGATTGCAAAGCATAGTCATCGACACGGAAGACTTCATCAGTCAGGCCATCAGGCCCCCGTGCTCGATCACCAGGCAAATCCTGCAAAACACGCTGAAGTTCCGGCTGCCGGGAAAAGGGGAAATCAAGGCTGCTCGTTGTAGCACACATTGTGCGACGCAAGCGAGATACATCAGCATGCAAGCGTTGGGCGTTACAGGACGAAGCCCCGACGGATTATGGAACATCCCTGAAATGGCAACGCCAGTCATCAAGGCATGCAGCACCTTCCACTGTCCCATTGCGAGACGCAAGAGACCTCATGCTGATTGGTAGTGGGCGACGACGAATGGGACCAAATTGACGGCGGATGTTCCTGGCAGCGATGCGTGGGTTGGCAGAGGAAACCCTGTCCTGCATCTCGAGCCAAGCATGCCAAAAAATGCCTTTTTGCAACGGACCAAATGATGAAATTCAAGCTGTTTTGACCGAACGATTTCCCGCGATTCACTGGTGCGTTCCCGACACCAACAGTGCCAAGCAGCATTCCTGGAAACCATTTTGTCGTAACATTCGTCATCCCACCAGTCAGGCTGCAGCCGCCGGTTTTGACGCTTGATGGAATCCCGTGGGTTGGCCGCAACCCAAAACATCTGAATAAACTCGCCGCACAAAACATCAAGCGTTTCACGGCGAGCGTCAACAGAATAATGACAGCCATCGCGGCGGAAGGAAGACACTTCAGCCGACCAGCTCAATAACTGGGGGCGCAAGGCCTGCACCAGCGGCCTCCAATCGTGCACGCGTAACCAAGAATTTTGTCAACTGTACTCGGGGGATACTGGGAATATTGAGGCGCCAACAAAAATGTGCAAGCGCTACTTGGGCTGTCAGCGCGCGTTGTGGCAGAAGCGCTGCTTCACCACACTTTGTATTGCCAGTTCCGGGCGACACGTTCGGTGCCTGCTGACAGTTGCCCTTGCCACTAGCCCCGCCCGCGCGTACACATGCCTCTGATATGGCCTGCTGGATGCGCAAGGCGCAAGGCCGACTCCCCCCAGCACACGCGGAAGCAGGCGGCGCAAGGAAAGTTGGAAAATGGTTGCCACTACATTCGGGCAGCGTTAGCATTACCTCGCTCTTCATAGTTAATCGCCATCCTCGTCATGATCCTGCTCGGCATCATCCTTTCCTCGTCTTCGTCGCTGTCCTCGTCAAGTCCTCGTTCTTGTCGTCCTCTTTGTCGTTTGGCACCAACATGTGGCTCTTCATCTGTGCAAACCGTTGTTCCCGAGAACACATTTCCTGTGGCGATCCAAAACGAGGTCGTCGAAAGGATGTTGAAAGGGCTGCAGGGTGTGAAAAAACATGTCTGTGGGGTGTCCATATTAAGACACCGTGAGGGAAGGCAAGCGCTGCCGAATTTCACATAGCAAGCGACACGCAAACGCTCATCTAATGATGGATTTGTTTTATTTTGTGAGTTGTTGGGCTTTTTGTTGGTACAGGGAGATTTCAAGGCCCCCAGAGATGGATTTGAAACCAAAACCATATCCAAAAGTACCCGTGCTCCTGACGGTCGTTGTTGCCGAGTACTCGCGGCCGCGTCCTCATCGCGCCTCGTAAATGTCAATACACAGTCACGTGGATCACGGAGGCTGAGGCAGCCATCTTTTGGATGGTCGTCGGTTTGGGCCCGCGCGTTTCTGTGCGCTCGCCGGCACAGGCAAAAAAGCGACACTGTGATCAAATCAACTCCTTGGACGGTGTGACTCAGCAAGGGCACGCGCTACTGGAAAGACACGCATGGGCATAGCATCATTGCTTTTTCATCAAAGCCCGCACTGAGGATGCTCGCTTCAAGCCTGCAGCCTTGCCCACTCAGCCCCCGCGAGTTTTCTGCCTTCCTCGCCTATACAGCGATTGGGCCAACTCGCCCTTCTTGCTGGCCTGTTGGCTCATGTTGGCTCATGTTGGCTTGCCGCCGGGTCGTCACAGATTACGGCTGGTCATGCATCTGCATCTGCATCTGCGATGAGTATAAAGGCGCCAGGAGATCCGGAGCTCCTTGGCAAGATCGCAGTCGTGTTGGCGCTTTCGAATGCGACTGCCTCACTGCGGAGCCGGTCCGCGTGATGCCATGCTGCCTGCGAAGCAACTTGGCGACCCTGCAGTGATGTGAGCACTTGCAGCGTGCTGCCGGATGATCCTGCAGCCCCCCAAATGTGTGGCGTGTGCGAACAGGGGCTACAGAGGCTCGTGCACTCTGCTGCCGTTTAGCTACTTTTGGCTGGAGCTCCTGGTGTATGTCATAGGTCGTTGGGCTGCTGCGTATCTGCCTCGCTTCCCCAAACCTCCTGCTTCAGTCCGAGACGGGGTTTGGGTGGACATCAGTTTTTGGCGGCATGTCAGCATGATCTGCTTGTCCTACACCCACTACATACCCATGTAGCAGAGGCCACACCCCCCTTAACATAACTGTTTTCAGAAGCCGCGAAAGCGCAATGGCTTTTCAATGATTCAAGGGGCGTGTTAAAGGGTTCGGGGCGCAAGTGTTTGGCCACGCGAACTTTATGCAGCAAAGCTTGCCAAATGTGGACCAGTAGACTCGGTCAAAAAATCGATGCTAATCGCCAGATGAAGGAGCATGCCAAGGTGTGGGGATGTCACAACGTGGTCTGCTTGAAGTTTTGGGGAGGTCACATTGGCTCAAGGGCGCCACTCCCGGCTCAAAGTAGGGCAGCCCAGCCATTGTGGGACAGGTCCAAGAAGTTCTTAGTTGAGGTTCAGTGCAGGGCCCGTATCAGATCGAAGCTGGATGGCAAGAACCAAGGACGGTTGGCTTCTTCAGCTTTTTGTTGGATGTCACGCCAAGCCAATATGCTCTGCTGAAATTCTGAAATGATTACGGCATGGTCCGCCAAGCGCCTGCTTCACTTTCTGACAGTGGGATATCGCACATGATATCACAGCGCAGTCCTATGAGGATTTTGTGGTCTGTAGGACATTGAGGGCTTTGCGCAGTTTGTTTCTGTGACGATGAGGCAAGCAGCGGCTAGATGTATGCGCCTAGCTCCCTGTTTCTGCTGCGTGCGCATCTCTCCCTTTGGAGCATTGCTGCTTGACTTTGAGAATTGATGGATTGTGTTTTGTACGAATACTATGCTGCTACACCCATGCCCAATCAACATATGTCTTCACACGCAGCAAATGGCGCTCGATTTCAAACAAGGCGCGTCGCCTGCTGCCGTTCCCTGCAGCACATCTCTGGGCGGTTGCTATTTGCATTGAGGAGACATGTTTGTGGGCCTGGGCGGGGCTCACTGAACCGGCTCACCCGCCATGAGTTTTTTTCGGAAAAAACTTGCAAACCCTGCCGCCCCGGAGGCTGAAGCGACTGAGAAATATCAGGAGCCCCCTTTTGCATTTACTGCGTGAAGAACATGTTGAGCAGTTGTACATCCCGAACGTGTTCAGTGCCTTTGTATTCCTTGCGTCTTAATTACCAGCACACATGATGGCCGCTGTACAGGCAAAAAACATGAAGCTTTGTGCGCGACTTTTGCTTTAAGGTGGCTGTGGACCCTCGAGCTATCACTGACAAGCTTCGCTGGCAAAGCTTCACATCGCACTTCACGCTTTTCCAACAGGCGGTTCGCGAACTGCTTGCGACAAGAATCACTGCACGGAAGGGCGCATGACCACAGCATGACCATCGCTGCAGCTGACGGAATTCGAGGCTACCTGCACACCACGGAATACTAAGCTACCTGGAGACCTTGGGATTCGAAGCCAACTCACTCAGTTCGCAGGCAAGGTCCTGCGAACACAGGGCTGTAGGATGACGCTTCGGCTTCGGCTTGAATGCTGCTTCCTGTGTAGTAAGGGCTTTGGGAAAGGCCCCTGCAAACTAGTCAGAACTCTTTGGTGCCTGTTCCAGGTAGTTAGTCGAACAAACCGTTGCCAAAACCAGTACTCAGTCAAGGCTCTCTGACTGCATCATCTTGTGTCATGATGCCGAAAACAAGTGGGAATCTTTGGATAAGCAACGTTGTTATCTGAGCGATTTTACGATAGCTCCACTTATAAGAACCCAAGAACCTTCAAGTAGGGCTGCAGCGGGACTGGGGAAATCAATTTGAGGCTGTTGTGGGTTGTGCTTTCCTCAAGCGTGAACCCACCATGACATACCTGGGTGGTAATTAGTAATAGTAATAAGAATAGTAATAGTAATAATAATAGTAATCGTAATAATAATAGTAAGAGTAATAATAATAGTAATAGTAATAATAATAGTAATAGTAATATAGTAGTAATAGTGATAGTAATAGTAATTAACCCCACTTACGGCTTCCTGGAAGTGCATTCCAGGTCTCCCCGCTGAACCGTCCGACCACGAACTTCTTCAATGAATCCTCCACAAACCTCTGGTTGCAGTTTCATACTTTGGTACGTGACTTCTTTTCGAATGGACACTTGACACCCCAAGAACCAGAACACTTGTAGGAGGTCTGAGTAACCAGCGCATCAAAACTACAATTACTTCCACTACCTTTCCATAATTCATTTAAAGTCTGCAGTAGCCCTTTTTAGCGGGTGTTTGGCGATGCTTCAATTCAATGTAGGGGCCAGCATACACTAAGTATGAGGACCCTTGCCCCAAGAACCCCATGCCCGCCTGTAGTCTGGGTTGCCGTGAATCAACTGGAGGTAAATTACTTGATAAGGAAACCCTAGTGTCTAGTATATACCCATATTCTGGTAACTTAAATTACGGTCCCTAACAACAACCCAGTAATTCCAAAACGATTTTCATGTTTCTGCCCCCACCTGGCACGAGGTGAAGGAGCGCGTCGCCCAACTCCAGAGCACGGCAGGCTTGCAAGGCCTTCCTGGACCTTGAAAGTGGCTGAAATAATACATAAACTACAATCTACACTCCTAGTATCCCCTTTCATAGCCCCTAAAGGGGTGGTTGTCAAAATTAGGGTCCCTTGTTGGGTACCCTATTCTAGTACGGCACCTAATATTTAGGGTACCCAAAAGGGGAACATAATTTTGACAACCACCCATATCACTCCCCTATATAATCCCCGATATAACCCCATTAAAAAAGTTTAGACTGGAGCTCACGCGCCTTGGGGGTAAAGGTCAGGTTGTTGTGCGCTTAGGAGGGTCCTTATTATAGAGGGGTGACCATACTGAAAGTTATGGGGCCCAAAACTAAGGTAAGATGAAGGACAGCTTTGCTTCGTTTTGGGCAGAGGTAAACGGAATCTCAGAAAGCGTGGGCATTAAGTCACATTGAGCTGAGGCAGGACAAGAGAACGGGGAGCTGATTGAGATAGTATTTGGGGGATTCCCAAAATTGGGGGGTACCTTTTTGGGGATCCCCAAAAAAAGCCTATAGTATAGTTTTGGGTTTAGGGTTTTCTCTGTCTCCTTAGAACTGCAAGAGAAGAGGAAATTATTGCATCAATTTGAAAGAATTCGCCCAGAGCAGATTGAAGCTTCCGAATTCCCAAGATGAAGGAGCGCCAGTAATTGGCGATCTGTTACTAAAGCGCTACAGCATCCAATAACCAAGCAATTCTCCAAGCCTGAAAATGGGGTGACGAAACCAATCTCCGCCCGCAGGCTTTCTCATTTTTTTTGCCATTTTCATTTGAGTATAACTTTTGTAAACCTAAGTGACTAGTTATCCACAATGAAGTCCTCACCTTGGGCTTGAAAACCTTCAAAGCAACTGATTATAAACGCTTCGTTTAACTGAGCTGTTCATGCTGTTTGCCAGCCTCCCAATTCCAAAGCCGAAGGGATGCCAGAAACAATACCCTAAACCCTAAACCCTAAGCCCTAAATCCTTAGTACAATCTAAGAGCCAAACAATTCTCGAAAGCTACTCCTTACCAAGCCTGAAGATGACAGGTAACAAAGGGGTGGTAGTACAGTGGCAATTGTAATAATATAGTAATAACAGTTAAATACTCAATTGATTGTAATATGGCAGTTTCCATGTCTTTTCCATTATCCCCATATACCCCCAATGTCCGCCGACCTTTGGGGAGCGTGTTGGCTGGTTTCAGGAGACGGAGAGCATCAAAACCCTCTTTTCTCCCTTAGGGGGGTGTCCCGGCTGCATTTCGGTGCGGGTCCCCACGGCAGCCGTCCGAGCCGACTTCCACGCCATTGGGGCCCAAGGACCTGACCCCAACTCAGGACCCTGAAGCCTGGGGCACAGGGTGCCCACCCAAGCCAGGCTTGCAGTGTTGCAGCATGTTAGCAGCAACGCCGATAGGTTTCGTGCGCAGCCACTGAAAACGGCAAGGTGCTGCGGAGTCCCGGCAGCCGTAGGATTTAGAGTTCCGTGTTACGCCATCATTGCGTTCGCGACTTCTCCTCCTCTGGGTCGATAGACTGAGCCGGAGGCTCTTAAAGAATATGAATATATTGCCCAACGGTACTAGATTCCACCCTAGCCTCCCCATGTCCACCAAAACGTATTCTAACCTGAATTGCAGAAGGACAAAGCGAGCACCACACATACAGCATAACCCTTCCACACAACGTATGCGTTGAGGACGACGCGATGGACAGCAGGAGCAAGGAGTGAAGAACATGATCATCGTTCGCGTTGAAGTAGTTGCAGACTGTCATGCTAGACACCTGAAAGCGGACAACAGTTCAAGATAAATGGTCTCGAGGCTTCTCTTTAGCAGACATGGCAGCCAGCTTTAGGTGTGCTCCCGAAGGTGGCAAGTCTGCTCACGCTCTTGGCACCTCAACGGAATGCGCATAGCCGAGGGTGCGGATGGTTGTAGGTTTCACCTGCAACGCGCGAGGGCTGTTGGGCCTTTCTTAGATCTGAACGGTTTAGGTGTCTAGGTGTCTAGGGTGGGCGCTGCATAATGGCTGTTGCCGGCCTCAAACAGCTTTTGGACTTCAATTTCTTCTACAGCGATCTTGACTTGGACACTCATCAAGACAGCTGCCTCCTTCTATACTTCTCAAATTCTGCCTCCTAGAGTTCATCGTTATTTATGTCGCGGATTTCCAAGATGAGCACGTGATTTTGCAACCTTGATGAACTCTCTGGGACGTTGTTAACTGATCCATACAAACTCCTGCCGAAACCTCAAACGACCAAAAAGGATGCTTAGCTTTTCGAGAAATTCTGACCTCAGTTGTGCATTCTCCAACATGTTGCATCTGTTTGCGGGGAGTATACGGGGGGACCTTAATTTCTTCCAGAAGTTAGCCCACTAGCCAGGTATGCAGGATCAGAAGAAAAAGCAGGCCCCAAGCTGTATAGCGTTTGGAGCTTGTTGGTCAGCCCTTCTATCTCAGGCCCGAGCATAGACATGCTGCGAAAGGGAAGAGCACCATAGTTCCAGCCTGGATTCAGAATTGCATCGTCTGGATCACGCGGGACGTCTTCAACCAATGGTTCATGAAGCAGCTTAGACGCAAGGCACCAAAGATACAATACTCCCGGCTGAGTAACTGCCTTTGCCGCGGTAGAGTCGGTCATTCATGAACAAGGTGCATTTCTCGACAGGAAAGTGCTCCATTGAACGGTCATGATGGTAAGACATGAAGAAATGGATCCCGATAGGAATCCAATATCAAGCCCTGTACTTACATTCATTCCTTCTCTACTACCCACCCACCAATTTCTTGAATGCTATACTTATGTAGGAAGCTCACCAGAAGAGGTTTGATTGTTGCTCATACGTTAGTCTGGTTGTGGTCTCTTCGTCTCTTTCCTCTGTAGGAAGACCAGACCAATGTAAACCCTAAACCCGATACAAGTGATGTGAGCCCCAGACTAAAGTTACAGTATACCCCCTATACATCCTAATTATTCTACATGAGTCACTTTCTAAACTCCTAGTATCCCCCTTAATAACCACTATAATAGTCCCCTATATAATCCCCTATTAAGGAATTTAGACTGTAGCTCATACAGGTTCCCGCAACCTAACAGTGGTCCGTAGCTCATGTATGCTGAGAAGGTGGCTGCTAGGTATCTCCACCAGGTGCCCTGTACCCAGACTTCCGGGCAAAAAGCCAGGAAGAACCTGAACAAAGCAGTTCGGAGTGAATTAGGGTTTACGGGCCGGATGGTGTAGGTGTGTTGGGGATACTTGGGCCCCCTGGCCCTTTTCTCCAAAAAGTACATCTTGCAGCACTTTGACAACTGAATTGAAACGGGGATACCGCCCACCGCTAAGAACCCACCCCTTCAAACCAGTGACGATTACTACTATTGTTACTATGACTATGACTTCCACTTCTACTGTGACTACCTGGACCCCCAAAGTATGTAGAATAATGGCCCTTTGGGCTACATTTAGGGGTTTTGGGCCATTATTTTTCCTACTTTGGGGGTTTAGGTAATACTATTATCATTATTGGGCGGCTTCCAGCTTATGATGGATGCCCGCTGGACTATTGCAACCCGTTCGCTGGAAATCAGCAAGAAGCGCTGCTGGGCTCCGAACATGAGAAGACCAAACGAGACATGTACCTCACTATTATCAGTAGTATTAGTATAATTCGTATTATTGCTGTTGTTGTTATTATTACCACTATTTCTTATTCCTACTATTGCTATTATTTCTACTATTACTGTTGAAACTACTATTACTATGAGACTGGCTACGAGCAGTGGAGATCAATCATCACTCCATCCGATGGGCTCAGGTATAGGGTGGCACGCCCTTTGCAGACACCTTTGTCATTGGTTGAATGTGCCCTCTATACAGCCAGGCTAGGTCTCTTTGCCTATCTTGCTGGGTTTGTATGTATAAAACATATATACATACCTGGAACTTCGAACGGGAACTTTTTTCTGGTTGTTTTGGTTTTCGTAGCTTTTTTTGCCGCAAACCGCCGCAATTTTCCGCAACGTTCCGTGCGCAGCAAAACGCCCGCAAAAACCCGCCAAAACACCCGCAAAAACCCGCCAAACCGCCGCAAAAAAAACGCAAATACGACAAGAAAAAACAAAACGACTGGAAAAAACAAAAAACAAAACGACAAGAAAAAAGTTGTCAAAGGAACTTCCAGGTATGTATATATAGACATGTCAAGACTGCCCACGCTTGCAAGCTAAGTGCCAAACAATGAACTCCATCATGGTTGGCGAACGACCTGAAAGCTGTATGTAGGACTGAAGGACTAGCGCCAATTCAGCTTATGACAAGTGACATACCAGCGCCAGCGTGTGCACCGTTGCGCCGCCACTGAAACATGTAATATGGTACAATATCATATGGTATAATATACTACAATATATTACTTTCCATTTTCCTTTCCATCCTCATCCCCATATAGCCCCATACTATACAGCAACACAGATCCCTCCAAAGAATCCACCTGGCCTGGTCGGCGTCAGCGACATACGTATCTGATCCCTCCTTGCTTGTGTCCTTCCCTCTCCATTTCTAAGTCAATGGCATATAATATACTATAATATAGTAGTCTCCATTTTCTTTTCCATTATCCCTAGAAAACCCCATTATATACAGCTTCTAGTCAATGGAATTGCAGCTCCATCATCTCCACAGCCACTGCTCGTGTTGAAATTCAAGGGGAAGCAATGTGTGATAGTGGTCCTTGTCTTCTTCCGTTTTTTAGCCTTGAAGGGCAGGCGTGGCGAGGGGACCCTGCAAAAAGGGTTGCTGAGGCCCTGCAAAGTTGGGCCTAAGAACTTCTTAACTTCAAACAGTACTGAACCACATAATATAGTATTATACGATATGATATCATATAATATAATATAGTATAATATAGTATGGTCTAATATGCTATAACATAGTAGTTTTTGGCATACGGGTCCTCAGTATCAAGCCAACTAATTGCCGGCAAGGGCACATGTTGCTAACTTTGCACTCCATGCTGGCTGAAGGCAAACAACTGCGTAATGCAATACGTAGGGGCGTAGGGCCTTTGTTAGAATATGCTCACCAAGATTCCTGAAGAACGCTCTATGCACTCACCCAGACAAACACAAAATGTACCTGATGTCTTTCGCGAAACTTTGGGACTCCTCCGCCAAAGCCTTCAAGCATCTGAAGCGTCACAGCCCCACCAGCTTTGCCTGACTGAACGGGCATGCAGCCAGGGCAGGGACCTGTTTGGTGCGGCGCGGTTAGGCATGCCGCCCCCGGGGACACTTCGATGATCCAAAGCTACGGCCATGTCATCTGGCTGAGCATGTCGTGCATTCCAAGTGCGCCCGCGCTTTACCAATACCCCGGCAACAGTTAGGCACGAGCAGCGGCAGCAGATCTTTTTTGCATCAAGCCGCTAGAGCCGCTTGACCGAAGAATTCCTGACTACAAGGAAAGCCGCCCTACTGAGCTCTGGATTACAAAGTTCCATAGGGTCTCTTTCCCCTTTCAAAGGCCGCTGCGAAATGATGCACAAGAAGGTCCTGGGAACTTGCAATTCTGGTAACCCGTATGCAGAGATTCAGGGGGTCATTACAAGCCCGGCGCAGTAGCGTGGTGCACGCCCCGAACCCATTCATCTTGTGCATCACCCTCAGTGCAAGGCAAGCAATGAAGTTATGACGTCTTGCATACCCGAAGCAGGAAGTTGTAGTTGGCAGCATATATATATATATACATGTACGTGTATGCGATGGTTTCCACATTTTCGGCATGCTGCAAGAAATTCAGGACACCGAGTACGTTTGCAGATCAGGATGACCAAGGACTCCACTTCATCCAGAGCATATGGAGACATTAGAGGTAGTGACTGCGGCTGAGGAACCCAGGTGTCTCTTTTGGGTTGTTGTTGGTCCTTGTGGTTCCCTTCACTCCTTTTCTTTTGGCACCTACTACAGGCACGGCGTGCGACGAGATGCAAATGTGCGGCTAATGCCCACTCCAGTGCGAGAGGCGATATCATCAGGAATTGACCCTGTGGTAGGTTGAATTTGATGATTTCGATGTGTCGCAGGCAACTTATACTATTGCGCAACTAGGTATACTCATCGCAGAGTTGCTCAACATTGGTCATAGAATCTGCTTTTGTATCCCCATAAATCCCCAGGTTCTGTAAAAGCCCCTGATTCTGAGATGTCGATTGTCTTGCGGACTCCTATCCCGCTTTCCGACATTTGGCACTTCCAGCTTCCATGCCAAACCTACCAGAGCTAGTTAGACACCCAACTCCTGTATGGGTTGTGCCTACGAAGTACGGGGTAATTAATACCACGCTGGAGGTAATTGGCAGTGACAGGTGGACCCGAACCCCTGAACCCAAACACTTAATCCTAAATCCAATCCAATAAGCCCTAAACCCTGAACCGAGTAGTTTTGGGTCCTGGTATCCTCAAGAAGGCATCTCTCACGTGAGGTCCTGCATGCAGCAGCCGAGGTTTTGGATGGCTAGTGCCAGGGCCTGCATGGTCTGGGGAGATATGCAATATCCCTACTAGGGATATTTACCGTAGGGTATTTAGCTCAGTATGTCTCAGGAGTCTGCCCTGCCGGGCCCTCTTGAAATTTGGAAGGTGCAAGCGCCACATGCCGGATGACTCTGCATGACAAAAATTGTCACAGAAGCCCAAGTTACAAGTTCGACCACGGCTCCTGTGGATTGCCCAATGCATCCAGCTCTGAGAAGGGGCTCTTGGCGAGAAGCATCAATGTCTCCCGCAAATCTCAGCTGACAGGATCTCAGGCAAGGAGTCTCAGTAACCACAATACCCAAAAGGTGGCGGGCTTTGAAAGCAGAATGCTGACTCTTTTTGCGGTTCTCTACCCTTTCAGGCTTTTGGCCTACCAGTGCTTTCCACTCTCCGCGGATCCAAACCCCTCCTTGCCATGTGCTTGCATTGAGTTCTGGACGGACACTATCATCATGGTCAGCAAACTGGCCACCTGACAGCGCAAAAGGTGAAGGTTTGCCACCGATTGCTTATCCCCTCCCGCTCTAGCGGCATGAGGAAACATATTCCAACCCTGCTTGAAAGTTTGGTGTTCTGCAACTGTGCTTAGCGAAGAAAATGATAAGGGTGTCTGGTCCGACGTTCTGGAAGCCTTGGCTTTGCACTTGCTTTGCCCGGCATCAACGTCGTGCCTTCCTCAACCCGGTTCGCTTGCTTTAAGCTTATCGCGGCAGCCAGCAACGCTGACTATTCACACTGGCAGCGATTTCTGCTATTCCGTTTGTCAAGCTTTCCACTTGAGGCACCTATGCCCATGTCTACTGATGCTTTTACGAGCCTGTCACAACAGCTGGGTCTGAGGTTGTTGCCATGCAAGTACTCCTTTCCCGGCAGGTGCGGGTAAACAGGCGGCACGACCTTAGCAGAACTCCATGGTGGAAAGGTCTCAGGGTGCAGGATCCTGCTGGGGGTATCCTCTTGTACCTTTGTGGCCTGCATTCTTGCTTTTGTTGGGTGACGTAGTTTGAGACTTAGCTGTTTGCTTCTATGTGGATGGCCAGTGTACCTAGATAGATTGCGGCGGAGGCGGAAAGCTGTTAACAGCAAGCACATTTTATGAATTATGACATGTTGCGGCGACAGTGTCATGAAGATTGCCAACGATGCGTGTCATCATGATCTCGGATACAGTAGCCTGAAGCATCAATTTGACAGTCCTTTTCCTTACATTACAACTGCTTCAACTTGAGGGGCTTTTCAAGGCAATGCAACGGAGCTCTGAGCGCTGGGCGATAGATGGGAAGTGTAAGGTGCGAAGAACATGAGCATGGTTGGTGTTGAAGTAGTTGCAGGCCGTGATGCTGGCCACCTGAAAGCAAACATGCATTGTTGAAAGCTTGAGATAGGGAAATGGCAAAATCTCAACTCTTCCTCCTACAGCAAAGCTAGGTAATCTTGCACTCGCCCATAGGATATCTTGACACAGGCACGGACCATACTGCAATGGCACCTCAACGTAAGGCACATCGCTGAGCTCACGTTGTGGATGGTTACAGCATTCACCTGCAGCTGCCCAAAGCATCCACCCACCCAAAGCTGTTTGACAAGATTGTCAGATTGTCTGATCCACATACTAAGAATGGAGCATATGTGTGCTGTGGCCAGGAACAGCAGCATAGCTCCAGCCTAGATTGAACAGTTGCATTGTCAGCTTCAGAGAGCCTCTTCACAAGAAACATGGCATCAACATCAGACTACTAAAGCACCATCCTCATCACCACCGTCCGCATCGTCGTCATCACTAGTCAACTTGTCTCGCTGTGAAGTGCGCAGTGGGGAACACCACATATGTCGGGCAACTTCATTTCCCGCATCAGCTACAGCCTACAAAGCTCTGAATAAGACAGCAAACTAAGGGGATGCTTGGCCCGGTTGGAAACGCCTCCGGCCCCTGTCATAGCCCGTTAGCTCGAGTCCTTGGAGCTTGCTGGTTGCCTTTGGGTTCGTATGATTCTCCGGGATATTGCCAGCAAACAATTTGCGAATCTTGTCTGCACCTGATGAAAGCCGTATAGGTTCTAGATACTCAAGATTTATATCACAACCAGGATGGGCTATCAGACCTTAAGGGCAAAATCCCTGGGGTGCTAATAGGAAATGCCTGGGTCTAATAGGCCATAATGGTACAACCTGAGGTTGTCACCATTGCTGCGTATCTGCCCCAGCCACTGGGCAGTGAAGCATCGAGCAACTGAATGGGAAACCAGGCCAACAGGAACCTTGATATGTAGAAGCTTCGGGGTGCGCCGAAGGGTTTAGGGTTTGGGGTTTGGAGTCCGCAGTGCCTTGGGACTATGAAGCTCCTTTTTGGGATTTTTTCCGTAAGGGATCACAGTATACTAGAAAGGAAATACATATGAGCCGGAGGGTTTTCAACTTGGCAGGGAGTATGGGAATGTGTTGTAGGAACCAGTATGGCCATATGGGAGAGGAAACTGGGACCCCGAAAAAGCGCTTTTACCACTTTTCTCTAACTGAAGCATCTGCAAGTAGATGATGCTGCGTGCGTTTTGACTGCTCTGTGGCTCATAAAGCCATGCGTGCTTGGAGGTTCGGGGCAATTATGGCCCAATTACTAATACAAGTATGTATATATGAGTTATACTTATTGTTAAGTAGAGCTATAAGTGGGGTTCTACTCACCCTGAGCCTCCAAGTATAGGCTTCAGTTAAGGCTTCGAGCTTGGAGAAGCTGAGACGTGACCGAACGAAATGACTTTGAAATTCCAGGGTCATTGTTTTCTGAACCTGCGATTGCATCAGCTGTTTTTTGCCGATGATCATCTCACTACGTCTCAAAGGGCAGAAATTCAGGCGCAGCGGTGAGCGGCGGAGCCAGCACAGCATTCCGCGCATGAGGGGATTGGTCTAAAATCAATATGAGAGGGGTTAACGTATTGGGCTTCCTACATGTTCGCCATTCTGGGAACTGTAATTTAAGCCAAGTCCCATGAGGTAACCACCATAACAACTTGGAACCAGGAACCGATGCCATGATGCACAACGCCTAAATTTGGCGAAGTCTATAATGAAAGCCGGGGATGGTAGTCTACCATACGGTGCCCACTCGGGTGACCGTCTGGGCGGTTGTTTTGCAGTTTCTTCATGATCGGCCTGTCACCCTGTCTGGCCTAATATTCCTACATATGATTCCGCTTAGATGCCCCCAAGGCCACCAAGCAATGATCCCTCTACATGCCTACAATTTCCTGTATCCAGAATCCAAAGCAATGACCGCGCTAGGCTTCCAGCATGGGAACAGCGAACAGGTAATGTACCTCGGAACAGCTGCAGCAGCTTTTCTGCTTAGAAGCTCTCTTAAGGTCCTCCAGCTGGACATTTCTCACCTACATCTCCAAAACCTGAACCCCTACACCCAGAACCCCGAAAGCCAACATCATGATTATCATGATTACTATAATATTAACCTCAGTATGATTGCCATCATGGCTACAGAATTCTTGAGCACAATTCCAGGATGCAGGTGAGCGGCGGTGAGATCCAGCTTGCTACTCACGTAGTAGGTCTGGCGATTGATGCGCCTGCCGGGGGGTGTAGCATGAGTGTAAACGCCCATAAGCAAGAAGTGGTAGCAACCTGGGCAACACTTCTTTAGAATTTGCATGCATGTGATTTCTGGGCCTGTCCCCTTCCAGCAAAACTGTAGGAGTGCTACCAAAAAAATACATTAACAGGAACAGGTCTATGAACAAATCATACAGTTAAGCCTGATCTGAAACTGGCTCAAGTCACCAAGCGCGTAAGGGTGGTAGCCACACCGTTCCAGGATCTGAGTGAGCTGTGATCCATCTCATGGACGCGTAAAAGCTATCAAAATCAAGTGCCTAAGCCTCAGCTCCTACTGCATACTGCGGCTCCTGATCTTGAGTTCTGTTACACGGCACAATCAGCATCATGACGAACTATTCTGAACGATACTGCGGACATCCACAGAATTATCACTAGGCCACTCATTACCAAAGAAGCCAAAATAGATGCTAATGTTGCATTGATGTTTATTTGCGTTAGCCGATACCATCATTCTACAACGAATTTAGGGCCGCAATATTGGTATTCATCCCTACAACCCCCGACACAAACCCAGTCCCCCTCTCATGCTCCATTCCCTAAGAGCCGGCTCTTCTGCCAACTCCTTTCCTGCATCAACCATGCCGGCCGGACAAGAAGAAGTACTTGTCAATGAAGTAGACATAGAGACTGTAGAAGAACATCATGATCTCAGATCCTCAGCCACTGCGATAATCTTTGACAAGTGATGACTTCTTCGGGGAGGCGTAGTCAATCTCTCCAGGAGGATGGATTACATTTCGGACAGATATCGAGGTCAACAACTGCTGAGGGCAAGGCCAATTGTATACATCGACTTGTAGTCAACCGCAATCATGACAAACATCAGCGTCATCATCAGCAGGACATCAACATACCTGTCACATTGCAAGGATATGTGCAAACTTGCAGCATGGCATAGCAACAAGTCAGTCAGTGAGCAGTATTTCCAGGAATCCGCAAGTAAGCTCGAATCTAGTAAGGATAGCAGGCATGCAGCAAGAGCAGGCTCTTGAGCGTTCAGATTCGACAGCTTCTTGGCTTACTGCTCCGTTTTCTAAACTTTAGAGCTTTATGAAGTATGTGTCTTGGGAGAGACTTGGCTCGCAGGGTGAGCTTGTGAGGTCTGCAGAAGTGAACTTCGGACAGACGAGCAGCTGCCCCCCAGCCAAGCCTGCCAACAGCCCTTGCGGAATTAAAGGCGCCATGTCCTTCGCCCCGGCTCTCTGCACATACCAGGCCTCTACCCCGGTTCCCTACCAAACCCTGTCTAGTAACCCTGCGCTTCCTATCGCGACCTCATACCAAACGCCTACCCTCCTCACGGTCTGCGATCACCATTTCAGAGCTGGCGCAAGGTGAGGGGACCCAATATAAGAGTGAGAAACCCCGAGGAGGCGCACCCCCAATCCAAAATTAATTTCGGTGTCAGTGTTCATGTTCTTTTCCACTTGCTCCTCAGTTATTATGAGATGATCATATCCCCCCAGACGCTGTTGCTTTTGCAACCTGAAGCAGTCCCCTGATCCCGAACCCCTATAATCCCTGTAAGTTTATATACCCCCACGTGTCCCTATAGCCCGCTTAAACGGAGGGACCCGCAACCCTAATTCCTAAACCCTAAGCGCTAAACCCTAAACTCTAAATCCTAAGCCCTATAAGCCCTAAATCCTAATTGTAAATCCTAAACCCTGCCCCCATGAAGCCCCCTGCGTGACAAATGGCAGGCCTTTGGGCTAAAGGAAATTCTGCACTCGTCAGGGCCTCAGGACAGCTTAGGTGGGAAATCATGGGGGGCTTATAGGGAACATCTAGGAAATGTATAGTCACAACATGGGAAAATATGAAGGTATAGGGACAATATAGGGATACAATGGTGATGATGTATAAGATAGGGGGATATTCTAGAAATGTCATAGGCAGTCCTGGAAGAATGGAGACGAAGTTGGAGATTGCTTTATAGACCAACCTGGGCTTTGGGCCTTAGCGGTCTGGGTACTTAGAATCCGGATGTGAGGCATCCTAAACCCTAAACCCTGAGCCGCAAGGTGTGTCATCAAGCATTTCTACTTCCTGGTGGCTAACAGGCAATAAGGAAATATGATCCCAATAAATTCCTTCTGTAATGTATCCCTTTTTCCCTACTAACCCCCAGTAAGTCTAGCAGCTACAGTGAAGAGTATTCACACATGTTCTAGACTCCGTACTTGGCACTAGGCTTCGTGTGCCAAGAATGGACCGAAGCTGCGCCCTACAGGATCTCACAGCTTGAGCAGCTTTCTGACTCTGAGCAGGAAATAAGGAAATACGGTTACATGAGCTACTGTCTAAACTCCTAGTATCCCCCTCAATAACCCCTATAGTAGTCCCCTTTATAATCCCCTATATAACCCCCTTTAAGGAGTTTAGATTATAGCTCATATGATATTCCCTTATTCCGTACTAAGAACGAGGAAGTCGGAGTTCTGAGGGAAAGTGCAGGGGTCTCGTTGTGGGCTGGAAGCTGGCAGCACCAGGGTTGCACCAATGATGTGCGGGTCGGGATTGTCTCGACATAGCCTTGTATACCCTGGTCCAGGTTTGGGGTTCCTACAGTAATAACCATAGTCACTACAGTCTATCGCTGTTGCGAAATACCCACTTCTGCAGAGGGCGCGCTAGGCCTGGCCGCTGGGTTGGCTTAGCTGGGGACTGGCTGACCTTCTCGAACAGTGATGTACCTGCGAGCCGCCGCAAGGAGCAAATCATTAGAATGGGTGGCATAGAGCTTCAGCGTGGTGAGCACGTAGAAGCACACTGACTGAATAAGGGAAATCCTGCCCTCTCGGAATCATCATATTCTGCAGTCAACCAGCACTGGACCTCAACCATCCATCGCCAGAGCAAAAAAGAAGATTCCAAGAGGACACAATGGTCCAAAAACTACCACCGCGAACATGGCACGTGACATTCTCCCATTGCATATGTATATACTTATGTTCTGAGTTTATGTACAAATAACGGACTAGCAGCTAAAAGCCATTCTACATACCTATACATTATTACATGATTTGTGCATGATACTTGTTTCCACTTGGTTTACCATGATGTAGCGCAGGCATGTAGTAGCCGTTTTAGGAGGGCTGTTGGGCGGACCCTTGCCACTTGAACTCCCAAGCGTGGCCCTCCAATCGGAGCTATGACTTGAACCAACGCGGGTGAATACTGATCGTAAATCTCCCGGTGATGTCTCCACGATGCGGAAACACGGTACAACTGTGAAACGTCAGAACAAGGCTCTGGTCCCTTTTAAAAAGTCTTCCCCTAACATGCATGGCCATGAAGATCCTCTGCATTCTGACAAAGTTGTTGGACTCCTTCATGTGTGTGCACAACAAGGCTTTAGGCACGAATCAAGACATCTGAAACCCCAAAACTTCAGAGCCCTCGTGGGGCAGAAATCCTGCTAAACTCTAAGCCCTAAAACCTGGCCCCGGAATGCTAAAACCGAACCTTAAATCCTAGAAACGTGAACCCTGAAGTCCTGAACCCTCTTGTTCCATTGAAGACTGCCCGGCGGGTGGGTGATTTCAGGCGCACTTGCTCTGCCGGACCAAGAAGTGACCACTCCAGTAGGACCAAGCAGGGTACACGATGTAGAGAAACTGCCGAGCTAGGTTTAGCAAGTCTTCGGGGGTGTCTAGCTAACTAGCAGCTAGAGGACTGTAGTAATCTGGATGAATAGGATAGGGCTTTTAGACGTGGGACATAGACAACGAGGATCCTACCAAGGGTAGAAGGGAACATTGCCTACATCTATCTGAGTCCTCCCCATGCTATTCGCGTGGTAGAGCAAGACGAGCTTCACTTCTTACTGCAACATAGGCGGGTAATTGCCTATCATGCTCCATACTATCTTTACAAAAACACATCCATGCACCACAAAAACCCTGTCGCTAAACTTACCCTGAACCGCTTAAACCCTAAACCGTTTTGAGCAGTAGACATGATGACCCGGCGAGGGATCCTATGGAGCGGGTTGCTTGGATTCAGCTTACCGAGAAGGGAATATATTGGGGTTATATAGGGATAATGGAAAAGAAAATGAAGGCTACTAGATTTAATTGGGCGTATACATCTATATATATATATATACATATCTATTCACACATATATAGGGGTTAGTAGGGAATAAGGGAATATGTTGTATAGTGGTCATATGAGGATGAACTATATATTCCCTGATTCCCTACTTAAATTAACAAATAACCACCAGTAAGTCAGGGTTGGGGGTTCATTAGAGAGGGCAAGGGTAATTCTTAGCCAAGAACGGAGGATCTAATGTAAAGAACATGGGACATGACATGGAAAATCCTATGTAGGGTTTACTGCCGGGCTTAGGGTGGGCCATGAAGAATCAGATAGAGAATGAAATAGAACATAAGATAGCAACTGGGGATCTATAGGGATATATGCCGGATATATATATATATATGCAACCCCCCCGCCCTAAAGATCTACCTTTTAAAGGCCTTGAACTCCCCGTCTCAAGAATCTGCTCAAACACAGAACCCCCTAACAGCTACCTGTTATAGGTGTTTGGTAGGTATAGGTACCCCATAATGAATTCAGGGGCTATTATAGTCTTATGACTCCTATTATGTGTTTCGTTGTGGTGTGGTGATTGTCTCTGTAAGACGGGAGTGACCGGATCG
>CAJNIZ010003401.1:6752-20293 GCA_905231905.1 Symbiodinium pilosum | reverse complement strand
TATATATATATATAGAAAACCAAAGCGGCAAATAGACCCTAAACGTATCTCTCTCATATATATATATACATTCCCCCCTCGGGGCCAACCTAACCCTTCCTGATTTGCTACCTGCTTCCTTAGAGGATGTGTCGAAAACTCTGTAAATAGAAGTAAATTTGGCCTCGTCCGCAAAGATTGATATCTACTCGCACTCTTAAAATGAGCCACATAACAGGGATACCCACAAATGAGCTGTAGTCTAAACTCCTAGTATCCCCCTTAACCCCCTATAAAATCCGCGATATAGCCCCCCTTCAAGGACTTTAGACTTTAGACCCTAAACCTAAACCCCATATACCTCCTTTTTGAAAATCTTAGATTAGGGCTGCAATGAGCATCCCGTGTTACATCCATGGTCAAGCATACGCACGGCCAAGGTTAAGGTTGCTCTTCACTGGCCCACCAAAGGATTTGGGGTACTTTTGTGGTGGGTTTATACGGGTTATATTGGGGTTCTATCAGGATAATGGAAAAGAAATTGGAAGCTACTATTTAGGGTTTAGGGTTCAGGGGGTTTTAGAGTTTAGGACAGTACATCTAATATCAGGCTGAAAGCCAAGGAGTGTAAGTACATCAGAAAATCAACTGGAGCATCTCGGCTAGCAAAAATGAACTGACGAGGCCTCAGGCCATAGGAGAGAGGGGAAGACACTTTTTCATTTCCCGCTCTCCACTCTCTCCCCTCGCTTGCGGGTATGCCGTCACTGTCTATTGAGGACCAAAGCATTCACGGACTTCAGTCCACCAAGCAAGCAGGCGTGGGGCAGTTTGGACTCTCACCTAGAAGTAACCTAGAATAGTTCTCAGTGTCACTAAACAAAAAGGCTTTCAACCCTAGACCCTAAACCCAAAAACTCTAAACCCTAAACTCTAAATCCTGCCTGCAGCGCATTCCTCCAGGGTGGCAAAAACTCCTTGTCGCCAGTTGTGGCGAAAGTCTGACGCTTTTCCTGTGCAGGCATTGCCGGGGTTTAGGGTTTAGGGCCATCTGTATAAGCCTAAGGCTCAAAACAGCCCAAAAGCATTATGTAGTATGGTCACCTTGGGCCCAAATGCCACAAAATGTGAATCCTTAGAACCTTAGAGACAAAAGAGTAGACTCGAATAGTATTGAGGGCTTAGGACGTAGGGGCCCTCAACAGTCAGAATAGTGTTGAGAGTTCCGGGTTGCGGATTCAACAGTTTACTTATGTAGACTGTTGGGCGTATATATATATATATTATATACACAGGGTAATTTAGAATAATTGCAATTCCCAGTTTAAATTCAGTTTGGTATTATTCCCATCTAGAGGTTGCTTAAGCTTAAATTGCCCAGGTATATATAGCTCCCGAATCACTTCGGAGTCTTTGACCTCCCAACAGCGAGCACACCAAGAATGCGCCCGACGAGTTGAATTTCAGCCCGAAATCCTAAACCCTACAGCTAAGCTCCAAGCAGGAGCGGGTGCCCATCTCTAAGCCCCGCAACTTTGAGTTTGGGGTTTAAGGTGTAGGACTTATAGGGTTTTTGAGAGGTATGCGGCTTGTCTACTGTAGATGGAGGAAATGTTGCTCCACCTCGGGTCCTTAAATCACTGCAATCACTTGATTACTGGGATGGGGAACTTAGAGCGGTGCAGAATTTCCTCGAACAAGACTAGGATGTCTTCATAAGGGGCTGGGAGTTTAGGGTGTCAAGGGTCTAGGTTTTCTTTTGTGGCATTTTCCGGCGTAGAACTTGAGGGTTTTTCAAATCCAGACCAATGCTTTTTACAGGGCCTATCCGCAGGAATGGGTGCTGGGAAGTCTCTAATGTAGAGGCTCATTCAATTTGAATAGGGTTTGGGGGTGATTGTTTCCAGAGCTATGTAAGAAATATGTGGGAACAACGTTGATAAGTATTCAAGTTTCTGCAGTACAGTGGCTAGCTTCTGGTGCCGAGACGAAATCCGAAAGCGGCGGGTTTTTCAATTGGGATTTGTGTCCGTAGCGTACCAGCATGGGCGAGTATACTAGTATACCTTGCACAGTACGATTTAGGGTATCAAGTGTTAGGCTTAGTGTTGAAACTATGAACTCTTAGAACAAATCCTGGTATCTGAAAAGCGGAAAGACGTGTGCTCTAGTCAGAACCTTCAGTTGAGTGAGTTGAGTGTTGCACCCGGAAGACCCAAACGGTTCAACGAAATAACTGCCATCGTTGCTGTGTAGCTTACAAATACGCATAAGTTCTGCCGCGGCCTGAAGAACCTACATAGCGTTTGGACGCACATACAACCTGATTTTTGGCGGGAAGTAAGGGATAATGAATGGATAATCTTGACACTTATCCCGGGGCTTTCAACTTTGTACGCCATGATAACGTGAACACGGTTTTTGCCTACAAGCCCAAATGAGAGGGTCATCCATTACCAACCCCGCCCACCGAACTGTGTTGATTAATACCTCCACATTGAGATGTGGCTGAGCGGTCTCGCGCTCCCCCGAGCTCTAATCTGTATGTACCCTAACCCCAAAACTCGAGAGCCTAAACCCCAATCTCTGTACACTAAACCCAAGCACCTAAGCCCTAAACCCCTAAGCCCTTAAACCCCTAAACCATCAACCCCTACGCCCTCAAGCCCCTCGGCCCCTAAGCCCTAAACTCAGCCACCGCTGCGCCTGCAGCCACGTTCGGCCGTGGCTGACGTTCGTGAAGAGCTGCCCGCACGCTCGCTTTGGGCTTAAGGTTTGGGGTTTAGCAGTTTAGGGGTTTGGGGTTTAGAGTTTAAGTTTTGGGTTTCAGGGTTTAAGAGTTGAAGGTTTAGAGGTTTACCGGTTTACCGTTTACGGTTTTTAGGGCGTAGGGCTTATGGGTTACTTGGCTTTCATAGCCCAAGGAAGGAACTAAGCGCTTTAGGATCATCTACTGTAAATTCTACCGTACAAACATTTGCTGATAAACCTTAAACCCCAAGCCCCCTGACCCTAACCTGATCACTAGCATTCTGTGGGTTTGGGTACGCCAAAGTCAAGACTTTTGGCAGCCAGCAAGTTTATCCATATCACGCGCAGCCATTCTAGGGACCCTTAATGGTACATATAGGGTATATAGTAAGTATACCATGAGGATCCCACGGTTAGAGGCCCATACCGGCTTCAACTTTAGATAATACAATGCATCCAAAAAAATTGTTCTTGTTAAGCATGCGCAAGTGCTTAATTATATCTCTTCTTTATAAGCCTTTTCATTCCAGGTGCCATGTCATTTTGCATTTGGTTTCCCATGTGATTCTCATTCTTCGCGTTAAATAGGCCACTAAAAGCCAAAGCCGAACACGCTGACCCTGCAATCACCTCCCACTATATATTGATAGAACAGCCCACTTCTGCAATCTGGACGCAGTGGTCAAGCAAACAGCTTTCCTTTGCGAAGGTTTTTGGTTTAGGGATTGTGGTTTATGAGTTGTAGGGTTTAGGGAGAATAAGCGTGGAGTGGGGCTCAGAAATCAGGGATTTAGGGTTTGGGGATGGGGGTTTGGGGGTGTTAAGGTTTAAGGAGTGTATGGTTCAAGGTGTGAGGGATAAATCGTGGGCTGAAGGTTTAGTTAGGGACTGGGGTCAGGGATTTTGGCCAGGGATTGGGGAGTAAAGTTTGGAACTTCTCAATGCCGCAGCCTCGCCACTGCTTAAGTGGAGTGAATGTAAGAATGAGTGAACATATGGGGTATATGGGTGCTTGTCCATACAGCACTTCCACTGCAATCCTTACGACGAACCCCTAGAATCCCTTATGTAGCCTTACGGCCCCCCAGAATAGAACACCTATTTTGACGCAGCCCATGGAATCCACTCAAACTGGGAGTTCCGGCAATCCGGGTAAGGACTGTACGTCAATGGTAAGGATTGCGGGTTGATTTGGATTGCGGGTTTAAATACAACAGCCCGGTCACTCTTCGGCGCATAAATCACACCTCACTAGGGGGGCATGAAGGGGGTAAGTCTAAATCAAAATCAGATAGAAGCAAGAAAAAGCTAGTCCCGTACCCCTGCCGCCCCACAGTGATGGTGACACCGTCGCAGCCCGGGCAGCGCAAGCGCTCGATGCCTTGGCGCGCGCAGGCCGCCACCTCGCACTCTTTGTAACGCGCTGCACAGGAGTTGGAAGAGCTGAAGGGGCAAGCGCAAGCGAGTTTGAGCCGCAGATTGCCGGGGCGCGTGCAGCAACCGGGCAAAAAAAGGTAAACTCAAAATCAGACATTTGCAACTTGGCAACCCGGTACCCCTGACGCCTCTCAGTGATGGTGACGCCGTCGCAGCCCGGCCGGCGCAAGCGCTCGATGCCGCGGCGCGCGCAAGACGCTATCTTCACACTCTCTGAAAATGCACTGCGCGGCAGAGCGGTAGGCCAGCAGTGTTCGGCATAAAAAAGCACATCTCACTAGGGTGCATGAACTTCAGGGTAAGTCTAAATCAACATCAAGCAAGTCTAAATCAACGTCAGACATATGAGCAAGCTTACTAACCCTGTACCCCTGGCGCCCCACAGTGAAGGTGCCCGGCCGGCGCAAGCGCTCGATGCCTGGGCGCGTGCAGGACGCGACTTCACACTCTCTGAAAAACGCTGCGCGCCAGAGCGGCAGGGGAAAACGAGTTTGAGCCGCAGATTGCCCAGCCGGTGTTCAGCGCATAAATCACATCTCACTAGGTGGCATGAAGAGGGTAAGTCTGAATCAACATCAAACAAGTCTAAATCAACGTCAGACATTAGCAAGCTTACTACCCCTGTACACCTTCCGCCCCCCAGTGATGGTGACGCCGTCGCAGCCCGGCCGGCGCAAGCGCTCGATGCCTGATCGCGCGCAAGACGCAACATCACACTCCTTGAAGTGCGCTGCACGGCAGAGCTGGAGGGGAAAACCAGTTTGAACCGCAGATTGCCCAGCCATTGTTCGCCACAAAAATTAAAATCACATCTCACTAAGCAGCATCAGGCGGGTGAGTCTAAATCATCATCAGACGTCAGCAAGCTTACTAATTAATCCTGTACCCCTGCCGCCCCCCGGTGATGGTGACACCGTCGCAGCCCGGCCAGCGCAAGCGCTCGATGCCTTGGCGCGCGCAGGACGCCACCTCACACTCCTTGAAACGCGCTGTGCGGAAGTTGGAAGAGCTGGAGGGGCAAGCGCAAGCGAGATTCCGAGTCGATGGCACAGCCTGTTGCCAGTTACCTACAAATCAACATAACGCAGATTGTAGTTAACAAGTCAAATTCTACAATTGCTGGTGGTTGTATTGCAAGCAGGGGCGGCGTGAGATAGCCGACCCTGAGCCCTAAGGGTCGCATTTGCTTGTCAACCTCCGTGCAACTGGGGGGGTCCTTTCCCAAATCTAACGTGGAAGCCCACACAAAGTAAAAGAATGATTATAGCATATGTACGGCCGTAGCTTGGACCAGTCCCTACCTAAGACGTAAACCCTAGAGGCAGGAGGACGCAGCTCAAGATGTCTCTGCATGCGGGAGCCGTTGTTCGGCCGTTCTGTCAGATTCTTGCAGGTGCTTTGGGGCTTTCGGGTTAAGAATTTTGACCCCAAACCCTAAAACGTTTCACCCAAACCACATAGGTCCAGGGTTCGGGGTTCGCGGCTCTTGCCGATATGCACCAGGCGCTTTTCCCAAACAGTCCAAATACACTTGAGGCCTAAATAGATTCGTGTAGAGATTTTAGGGTTTAGGGTACTTCGGGGCCTGACTAGATACTGTACAGGTACCTGGGGGCTTTGGCTTTTGGAAGCAAAGCTCAAAATCAAAACCGTGACCGGGCCATGAAACCTATCCCTAAGGTTCTAAGGACTCATAACCTAAACTCCCCTACGTGGCACTTCGGACTCCTACTAAGGGTTAACCCTGAGGTACCTATAATAGGAATACAAGGGAACCCCAAAGGGTTAAGGGTCTAAGGTCCAAGCTACATCCCTAGGAGTCCCTAAAGTGGGTGATATAGGAACTTTTATAGGGGACTGCTATAGGGTTATTCAAGGAGCTACTCGGAGTTTAGACTGTAATTCATATGTTGGGGCATTTAGGCCCGAAAACAATACTTTAAGAGGCTTATGGGCCCCTTATTTTGAGCCTTAGCGTTTTCATGCATCTATAGATCCTGATCCTGGGTGCCAGCGACCTACTGACTTTTCTAGCCGGCTGGATGAACAACCTTTTGCCCACATGAGCTATAGCCTAAACTCCTCAAACGGGGGTTATATAGGGGACTACTATAGGGGTTACTCAGGGGGATACTAGGAGTTTAGACTATGGCTCATATCCTTGTGTCCCCAAACAAACGGAAAGATTCTCCACCCTCAACCGCTGAAACTCCTAAACTCCCAAACCCTAAACCCATAAAACAAATCATAAACGTCCGGTGACGCGGTCAGGGCAAGCACCACACCACTTGAAGGTTCAAGGGCTACTAATTTAGACACGCTGAAAAAAGGTGAGTCCCGCTTAAACAGATAGAATATGGCTTTGGGTATATGATAGTAAGATCCCCATATCCCGCACATTCTATCTACGTAAAGCGGGACTATAGATACAAAGTAAGTATAATTCTTCCAACCTGTAACCCGTCTCAGAACTACCCAGGAACCCACGAAGCAAAACAAAAACACCCTTGACTCTCAACCCTAAGCCCTAAACCCTAAATCCTAAGCCCCAAATCCTCAGCCCTAAATCCTAAACCTTAAACCCTAACACTAAGGGTCCAAGTGCCCAATAAACTAATATACTTACCCATAACCTATACTACAGTTACATTTAGTTACTATTACCCTAAACCCAAGTAGCTAGATATTGGGTCCTTGGACCCTCTGGGTAAACCCTGCGCAACTCTCCAAGTCTTTGTCCGGCCTTTTGACCATGGTCGTTCACGGCATTCTTGGCAAGGTTCCTGCGAGGTTTAGCGCCAAGTTCAGGGCTTGCTGCAGGGTCTCCTGAAGTTTAATGTCCCCATCACAGTAGCTGTCCTTATAGGGGTTCTAGTAAGGGAAAAATTAAAACTCCTCTTAGCCCTGCTTGCAGCTGCTACTCTATGGACGATTCAGCTACCATGCGGGCTTGTGGCTGTGGCCGTGTTGTGCGTAAGGGTTCTAGTTGAGGGTATGGGACTTACTGTTGGTACTAAACAATAAGCATCCAGACAGCTCAAAGCAGGTACTACTTACAGTCTGAGGGGCTAAACGTATCCATTTTCTATAAACACGGATGCCAAGGAAAAAAAGATCCTGCATGACCTCCGTATAACCCAAAGGCTTCATGCAGCTACATAGTACATACTTGGGCCCTAAGATGGTGATATGGGAACCCCTCTGGGCCCTAAGTGTAATATACTATATAGTATACATGGAGCCTTTACGTAATAGTACAGCAAACCAATTACCCAGGCTTTGCGTCAGCAGGAGTGTAGATGTACGTTGTAGAGTTAGTTTTTTGGATTAGGGAGGAAATCGATTCTCAACATTCAGGATGTAGGGCCCTGTTCAGACACTTGGGATATGCAGGGCCTACCAAGAGATGTGCAAAGATCTCTCCTCCACAGGGTTAAATATAGGGCTTAGGGTCTAGGATTTGGGTTCCTAGGATGGCCACCCTTTGTTCTAGTTTCTTTTTGAAACGAGCATCCACATGCCGCTTTGTAAAGGCACAGCTGCGTCGGCGCAACTCAACATGGAGTCCATGTCTCCATGCCCAAGATATCGTAAACTCTACAGCCCCCCCAAGAAGTCGGCCCCCATGACTTTGACTGCTGCCCTTTTGTTTTCTGACCTTCAAATAAGGGGCCCAATGTTGGGAACCTTCAAGAAACCCTTAGACCCTGAACCCCCCTAAACCCCTAAACCTTGCAAAGCCTAAGGAACGAAGGAACGTGGCAACCTCATCCCCGCCGACAAGGAGGCTAGAAACCAGAAGCTGACGTTGATGAGGCCCAAATGGTAGCTTCCCTATACAAGGGGACCCCAGTGAAAAACCCATCTTTAGGGACGATAGTCCATATTATAGGGACCCCCCATGAAAGGTACCCGTAAATTTTGGGAAACGCAAATCTGGATCCAGTTCTGTGCGTCGGGTTACAGTTACAGTGTTCTTCTTTTTAACGACAAACTCATGATCCACTCCGTCCTGCTGAATGAAGACGGCAGAAACCAGAAACCCCGAAACCCCAAGCGCCCAAAACTCCAGGACCTACAAGCCCAAACTCCACCCTTTCCAAACCCTAAACCCTTAACAACCAAAACGCCTCCAAACTCTCAGCTCCAAACCCCAAACCCCCAGATCATCCAACCTTTAAACCCAAAACCCCGTCACCCTAAACCCTAAATCCTAAATCAGAAACCCTAAATCATGAATCCTAAACCCTGAACCCAAAACCCCCAAACCCTAACCCCCAAACCCTAAATCCTAAATCCTAAACCCGAAAACCCAAAACCCTTAATCCTGAACCCTAAACACTCAGCCAGGGCTCTTAGAAGGGCCCATCCCAGAGATCTGCTTGAAGGTCATGCCTCCTAAGCTTTGCTACTGCTGGGTTTAGGGTTTAGGATTTGGGGTTTAGGGTGCCGCGTCATGACTTTAGTATTAGCAGCATAATTCCCAAGGTAGAAGGGACGTAGGGCCCTGCAGGAGTTTTGGTATCCACTGCAGTGCTTTCCCAGACCTAAGGCTCAAGGATGTATCAGTAGAATATATAGGGCGCAAAGGGATACATGAGCTATAGTCTAAACTCCTAGTATCCCCCTTAATAACCCCTATGCTACTCCCCTATATAACCCCCCTTTTAGGAGTTTAGACTATAGCTCACATGGGGATATACAGGGCTTGTGGATCGACAGTGGGTGTGTACCTGGACCCTCCCATCTTTATTCATTTGTGGGTTTGGTGCGTTTTCGGTTAGGAACGAGGAACCTCAAAGTGTATTGCGTTGGCGGATCGAAGAAAGTGGTTTGCGTAAGAAGGTGTTGGGGTGTAGAGATTGGAGTCGGGGGCCTCGTGGTGTAGAGGCACGGAGGTTCACGATTTAAGCAGAAAGCTTTGCTGACTCTACAACCCTCAGAACTTGAAGGTTCAAGGCGCTGTTGGGGCGACTTCCCCTCAACCCTAGACCATCAACAACCCTTTGTAGGAGAAGCTCATGGACTCATGGGGGCATTCAAACCCGTACTGCTCACCTTGTTTAAGCAGTGACTCGGTGGATGAAGGAAATCCTCCTCCACCCTAACAAACATCCAACAAGAATCGGTAACAGGGCACCCTACGACAGTTCCCAAAGGCTCCATGCAGGAATATACCGCAGTATGTACTTACTAGGGCCCAAAAAGTTTCCCTTATGCCTAGATTGGGGCACAAGTAAATGCTATATAGCTACATGGAGCCTTTGGGATTGTATCATAATGTGACATGTAGGCACTGCACATACGTAGAATCCTGATTTGAAACCATGTTTGAAACCATGTTTGAGAAATGGTAGTCTCCCTAAATAAGGGCACCCCAACATAGCCCCAAAAATTCTATGATCTGCATTTACCCTAACGGTCCCAGTACCCAATAATCATATACTTACCCATAACTTATACTATAGTTACTATTACCAAAAACTTAAGTAGCTAAATATTGGGTACTTGGACCCTCTGGGTTCTAGGGACTCCCAAAATTGCATCCCTAGCACGTCGCTGGCTGAGGCCAAGTCCACAATCAAGGGTTTACTTGGAGGTCTAGGGTTTAGGGTGTAAGCTGGCGGTAGTAAGATTCTAGACTTTGAGGTTTAGTGTCGAAGGGTCTATGCGTTAACGTTTAGAAATTGGGGTTCAGGAACAGGAGTTGTTCTAAGAAGGCTTCTAAGTTCACCAACTGAGGATACGTTCCAGCTGCCCATAGCTACAGCTGTCCTACTTATAAACACACTTCTGAGCACCTGGGACTACCCATGAGTCAGTAGGACGTAGGCTCAATCTGAACTTTATAGGCAACTTGAACTTAAGAGGGACTAAGAGTACTCTGGGGCAGCTAGATGGTAATCCCCGCCCTATTGTCCTTCCATTCACCTGAATTAAAGCCCGAGCCCCCTTTGTTAAAAAGAATACCAAACAGCTGCTGACCAAGGCTCGAACAGGAACCCAGGAGCTATTTGTGAAGACACAGACGAAGCCGGAGAGCTCCGCGTCCGTTGGAGTGAAACTTCGATGAGCCACCTAGGCTTGAGGGTTTCGGGTCTTGTACCACCACACCATAACGGGTGGGGAAAAGCTTGCGCCACCCAAGATACCCCTCTACCATAGGAGTTACAGTGTCACCGAGTCCTAGGTGGTGCAAAACTTCCTCCATCCTCTGCGCTACGATAATTACCACGAGTATTATACAGGTTCACATATACATCCTACTGGGACTTCTAGACTAAACGCCGGGAACTACGTCCACAAGATGCGGTTTCACTCGAAGAGTATGAAATAGTGGACACATAATTTGGCGAACGCTCACGTCGGCTCTAGAATAAGCTGCCACCTCCAAAAAAGGATACGGATTATTGTTGAAGACCTGGACTAGAGTAAACCCTAAACCGTAAACCCTACAAGTGTAGACATTGGAGTTCACTACCACAGTGTACCCTGCGTCCTTCCTTCTTGTGCTTCGGGGTACCCTAATCCGGGGTTCTTCTAAGGATCTTAGATTATGTCACCATAATGGGTTCCCTTAACATGGGTTGTAGGGGTACATAGGGGCGATGTGGGGGGTAGGGTGGGGTAGAGTGCAGTTGCTGTCAAGGAACTGAAGCCAAGCTAGCACCGGGAGGAAACCATATAATGTACCATGAGCCTATACCTAACCGAGTTTAAAGTTTAAACTCCTTACCAGCAACCCACTAATTCAACCAGTAGATGATTAACAAGTCTTAGGTCCAGGTGCAGACAAAGACTACACATGCCTTGCACTGGCTTGCATGGAGGATGCCATGGAGGTTTCCCCCAAAAATGACGGGCTTGTTTTGAAAAATCCCAGAAGAAGGATTACGCTACTTTTGGTCCTATGTTACGGTTCCCCGCATTACGGGAACTGCCATGTTGTAGTGCGTCTATGCAGGGGTTACATGGCTTGCCAGCCCAAGGCATGGGAATCGACCAAATCTTGTCTACACCGGGCACGATTCACATCCCTAAGCCCTGAAGCCTAAAAACTCTACTACGCAGTGCACGGTCACAATAGGGAGACGAGGGGTGCTCGTTGTTCGTTGGCTGTCGTTCGTCTGCTGCTTCCCTTGCATCCGTATCTCTGTCAGTATAGCGCTTGCAGCCTTAGGGTATCCAGCGCTTAGTCTCCCAACAGATCAGAAATCTACAAAACCGCATTGGTTTAGGGGTTAGGGTTTAGCAGGCCAACCGACAGACATTTCTGAACAATATTACATGGATGTGTCCAGAAACGGGAATGGGGCACAGGTTCTTGCAACTACTCCTAAGGGTCCAAGGACCCAACTAATAGGGTTTTAGGGCCCAAATACTATAATATCAATGGTTTTGGGCCCTAGAACCCTATTATTTGGGTCCTTGGACCCTTAGGGTACTCAAACCCCCAATAATTGATGAAAAAGCGTTGAGAGGGCCCTTTGAACCCTTAGGATATACAGTGGCCATACAGACAGTATGGGGGTCCTTTCGAGTAAGTCTAGAGTGAACATATTCAGAAGCTGCCTAGACCCTAAACCCCGAACGCAGAGCCCCTGAGGCCTACACTCTGAATGCCAAACCTGACACCCACAAAGCCCATGCTACGGCGGATACTAAAAATCCTGCATGACCGTAGGTACCTTGTACCTTGGGAATTATGGGACTATAGTACATTTAGGTCATGCAGGATTTTTAGTATCAACACTATTGCGCATGTGGATCCTATCTCAACCCAAACCCTCAACCGCCCTAAACTGTGTAGTACCTGCTGGAGGTGTCCTGTGAGTATGCTAGACCAAGCCCATGCCAAGCCCAAGAATGACCTGCAGGAAAACGCTAAACAGCAACCCACAATTGCATATCCCAACCTATCCTTTCTTCTTCCAAATATCCTTAGTTGAAGGCTCGGGAACTCAGCAAGTAATTAGGTTATAAGGGGGCTATTCGTCCTCTTAGCCTTTGGTCCAGGTCAGCTTTTGCCGAGCCCAGCGACAAACTTCTTCCAATCCGACTTGTTGTCCAGGCTGAATTCCCTCCAGAAATCATCCTAAACCCTGAACCCTAAACCCCCAAAAAGGAGACCCTAACGGCTTTTGGGCTTCCAGAGCTTAAGGTCGGGGCATGAGGACGGAGGGTTTAGAGTGTTCAGGTTTTTAAGTTTGTGGGTTCAACTAGTACCCCCCCCCTCTATACTACCCCCCTAAGGTCCCCCCTTAATTAAGGCTATTTAGGGATAACTAGTCTTAACTAATGTTAATTAAAGGGGAACCTAGCGGGGGGTAGTTTAGAGGCGGGCACGAGTTGAACCCATGATAAGTGGCAAGGGCTTAGCCTTGAGGCTGGAGTTGAATATGGAGTTTTCCCAGACGTACGGGTACCTTTAAAGGGGGGATATAGGGTGTTTGTAGGGGTATATGTAGGTTATATAAGGTTTAGGGTTTAGGCTTTCCCAAAATTAGGGGTACCTCTCTAGGAGTCACCATAATAAGGATTAGAGTATTTTGGGGTCTATATTGGGGTCCCCTTATTTGGGAAACTACCATATCTTTGGGGCACGGAAATAAGAATGACTATGTTTCATCTATATGTTCCCTAGACTACAGGAATACCCCAAACCCCATATACGTACCCCTATAGTTCCATCCACCATAACTTTAGTAGCTCCTATTCTAAGGGCTAAGGCAAATGGCTGAGGTACTGTGAGGATCATGTAGGCTATAATCTAAACTCTAGAACGCTCCGCGTCATACTCTCCTATATAATCCCCTTTAAGGAGTTCAAACAATTAGGCTGGATTCTCACGCACGAGTAATGACTACCAGGGGTAGTGGTAATTATACATACTCCCCCTATACCACAAGACCCCGGGGGTTGGCCTGTGTTGCATCTAGATGGCGGTTTCCGAAACAGTATACCCCAAAATCGTGTGATTCTCATTATAGGTAATCACATACCACCCCTAAACCTTAAACCCTAAACCTGGTCCCTAAACCCCAAACCGTAAACCACCGATGTACATAAAACACACAAGATGGGACATTCAAGAACAACCCAGTGTTCTGGGGTTAGTCAAGACTTTTGTGCTCATCCCGCGGGTCAAAGGGTTGGTTTGGGGCTCAGGGTTTGCGTGGGTTTAGGGTTTAGGACCTTGGATTTAGGGTTGAGGGTTTAGATCTCAGGGTTGAGGGTTTAGGCGGCCTGGGGTTGCCGAAAGTCTCCAGATCCTTGGGGGGCGTGTTGGATGGTTTCAGTAACGGAGAGGGTGAAAACCCTCTTCCTTTCTCCGTACAGCCTAGAAACGGGGGGGGGGGGCCAAGGGTGGGGGT
>CAJNIZ010003400.1:0-10875 GCA_905231905.1 Symbiodinium pilosum | reverse complement strand
CCCTTAATGACCCCTATAGTAGTTCCCTATATAATCCCCTATATAACCCCCTTTAAGGAGTTTAGACTATAGCTCATATAGGGCTTAGGATTATAGATTACAGCTTTGTGAATTTTGGGGCGATACGGAAAGGGGATTGTGCATTTACCGGAACAGTCGTGGGACCCGTAACAAAACCGGAAGGCCTAAGATAAACCGCTTCACTAGGAACAAATGTACCAGGATGGACTTCAAGGGACCCCCAGATCTTGAACCCTTAGCCCTCCCTGAGCCCAAGATATGTAAGATAATGGTCTGTAGGGCTATCTTAAACCCTAAGGGTCCAAGTACCTAATAATCATATATGTACCCAAAACCTGTACTATAATTCCTATTATGTAAAACCCAAGTACTTAATTATTGGGTACATGGACCCTTTGGGAAAGATGCTTGGGCAATTTTTTCCTAATTTGGGGGTCCAGGTAGACCGTAAGACCCCTGCGGCAGCTGCGTCGGCGAACCAGACGGGGAAGATGCCTGGCAATGAATCCAGGTCATGAATATCAACCCCCCCGGCGAGATTAAATACCGCCAACATGTTAGAGTATGCCGCTATAGGAATATCATCACATTTGAGGGGGGGGAGGTGCTTAAGTACTCCCAACATATTAGAGTATGCCACTATAAGAATATATCACTTCTGAGGGGGGAGATGCGAGCTTGAATATAAGGGGAATTACAATGCCTGCAAAGGTGGAAGTACATTCGAAACCAGTACTAGGGTGGCCTGTTATGCGGTCATTGCTTTCAAGGTCTGATAGCGGATAGCGCCCGCAAGATGATATGGGGACTCGCGCCGTACCAACTTCTATACGCAATGGGAACTTTCTCCAGGAGGAAATGCCGCTCGTGATCATAATCAATCCTAATACACCAAAGGTCATTTTCATCTTACGAAGAGCTTCAATAGCATCACTACAAACAAATATTGATTATTGCGGCATAGTTTTGTACAGAGCTCATCGGAATATTGAGTTGGCATCAGTTCCTAGAAGGCAACAGACCCTCCTAGGCCCTGCCCTGAAGGTTGCCTTGGACCCTCTTTCTTCTTGCCACGCTTTGGGGTCTGCAGAGCTGAAGATGGGGTCCCTTTCTTGGAGCCTACCACACTTGAAAAGACCTCGGAGCCCTTTGAAAACTTCACTACCCAGAGGGTGTAGGCTCGAAGTTTAGCATCCCGCATTCAAAAGGTGGAAGTGTCTTCTCCTGCGTGCAATACACTAAGCTGCCTGAATAGGGCCTCCCTTGACGAAGATAGGTGAATCCTCCCTGAACCACAAGAGGCTATAGGAGATCCCAAAGCCCCGAAAAACGTGATCCCTATGAAAACAATTGCCTGCAGGGGAGTGGCCCAACATACAAGGCCATTTCTAGCCGCCGATGGCGCCAGACACCGCTAGACCAAGACAAGTGCAACATTGCTTGTTGTCACAGCAACCGAGCTTCTGCGCCGGAAAGGTTTTCTATTTTCACTGGATATTCAGTGTCTTTTTTGGGGGGAGGGGGTCCTTACAAAATTGACAATAATAGCTGTGGTATTTGAGGGGGGCACTTTTTTTGAAGTTACCTGGTGAACAAGTTTGTGAACATAGTATAAAATGTACTCTCCCAGCCCGCGAGCTGGGGCCATTAGCCCCCCGTAATGATACAACTCTACACCCCCTAACAAATGTTCCGAATAGTCCCTATGCAGTACCCTTATTTAATGGCAGGAATACTCATTGTTAGCGGAGATTGGGGGACCTAACCCCTCTGCTATGCCATTTTTGATTTGATTCTCCATTACAGTCCTTTGGGTATAAAGACTTGGCTCGCGGGAAGGCATGCGCCCCAATTCCTGAGTTTCAAGGTTTCTGCATCTTTCATCTGATCCACAAAGAGTCTTAAAACCAACTATAGTTACACGACCCTACGTAGCTTCAGCGCAACAAGCTGCCCATGCGCAGTAAAAGTCTATCATGGGGGAATAATTGCCTCTACTCATACTATAACCTTTATGCACCTGCCACTCAGTGGGGGCAGTATCCGAACCAGCTTTAGGGAGTGTGAGTTTAGGATGCAGGCTCCAGGTATTCTAGCAAAGGAATCATGCCATCTTCTGAGTTATGGGTTTAATTTACCCTAAGGGTCCAAGTACCTAATAATCATATATGTAGCCAAAACCTGTACTATAATTCCTATTATGTAAAACCCAAGCACCTAATTATTGGGTACATGGACCCTTTGGGTTATGGCTTAGTCCATCAGCAATTTTCACCCGTCGAGACTCAGGAATGTGACACCTTCCCCAAGACCCTCAACCCTTGCGACTCGCAATACGTTTACTCCTAGAGCCCGAACACTACATCTGATTGAACCCAGAAAAGCAATGCCGAGCGAACAATTCGACCGTCGCGCGTCGAAGAAACTGACATGGTCGAGGGCGAGGACGCTGCCACAACTGGCACGACTCAGGGTCCAGGCATTCGGGATCAAAGCTTTAAAATCTGTATGATCTCAGGATTAGGGCATGCGGTTGGATGCTGAGCAACAGTTTCTCTCACACCTACCTTGTTCCACAATGTACACATAGCGCATTGGGTCCTGCATGTGTCTTATCCAAAACCCGACATGGTTCTGAGCGCGCTGCGTTGAGATTTGGGGGATGCTGTGAACATTTGCATGCGCTTTTGTGAGGGTGAACCGGCAAGATTCCCCGCCCTACACGCCAAGCCCTAGCCATCTAGACTCCCCTAAGCCCTAATCCTTTCCTGGGCGGTCCACATACGCAATAGCTAGGTACTTGGGCATTGGCTCATAATAACTATTTTGCTGGTTTTGGGTAAGGATATGCTTATTAGGTACTGGGAGGGTTCTAAAGCTAGGTAGGCATTATGAAGCACAGTCCTATCTACAACATGATTTCATTATAAGCGACAACAGGATAACTTGGGCTTTCTCCGTCGTAACTATGAAGGGGCGACAAGAAATTCTACACACTAATCTCGAACTGTTGTTGCTAATCTATACCGGCTTCCCAAATCTTACACGTGGAAACGGACGGATCCGACGCGCAATCACCTCTCCTTATTGGTAATCCCACCCCCCCCAAAAAAAAACTTGCATCAGCACAAAATTTAGGGAGTGATTAGTCATGATTAGGGTGCTGTTTCATAGTACCAGTATCAGTATACTAGTGTTAGGGGTGTGTAGTTCGTTTCGTTTTTTTAAACAAAGTTTGGTGCTTGAGACAAGTGAGGTGCTGATCTTCTTACAGTGCACTGCAATCAAAAAAGGGGTAGAATCCTAGTGTGTTTAGGTTGGGTACAGCCCCCCCTAGTAACAATCTATACTAGGGTTCCTATTAAGGGCTATATATAACCATATTATAAGTATTATCCAACTGTTACTGAGGGGGGGCAGTACCCAATGTTTAGGGTTTAGGGCCCCATTTACAATACTACGCAAGGCCTGGAGAATAATCCCACTTCTCATGTCATTTCCCATCTCAATTCCCCATTTACTTCTCCATCATTGTAGTCCCTCTGCCATGTAGCCCTCTAGAACCCCTTTAATCCCTTGAAGCCCGAAAACCAGAACCCTAAACCCTGAAACCAGAACCCTAAGCTCAATGTAAACCTTAAATCCCTTGGAACCCCCTTAATAACTCCTGTAGTAGTACCCTGTATAATCCCCTATATAACCTCCTGTTTAAGGAGTTTAGGTTAAAGCTCCATATAAACCTTAAACCCCCTGGGACCCCTAAACCCAAAATCCCTTTCAACCCTTGCTTAATCCCTTACTGCAAGGGCAGTCACCTATATACCTCCTATCTAACCTCCTTTAACGAGTTTAAACTGGAGTTCATATGAACCTTAAAAATCCCCTGAGAATACATATGAACCGAAAATCCCACTCTAAACCCTAAACCCTTAAACCCTTACACCCTTAAAACCTGAACTCTAAACCTTAAATCCCTTTGACCCCGGGGCCGGAGCCCTCGGCCTGGCGTCAGCGACTCAGCTGTCCCAAACCTATGTGGCACTTGGGACTCCTATTGAGCGTTAACCCTTAGGTACCTATCATAGGAGTATAAGGGAATCCCAAAGGATTAAGGGTCTAAGGTCCAAGCTAAGTCCCAAGGAGAAACCTCTGTGTTGATAGGCGTGGGGTTTTTGATGCTTATCGGGTATATAGGGTTTTGGGGTGTTCGAGGTTAGGGTTGAGGGTTTTAGGATTTTCTGCTTGGGGGTACAGGGTTTGGGGTGTTAAAGGCTTAGGGACTTAGGGGGTTGAGGCATAAGTTTTTTTGGTTCTAGGGCCTTGAAAGTGCCAGATGGCAGCCCTGGATCGTACTCCGCGTTTGCGGTTTGTGCCTGTCATGAGGATATGTCAGGCAGGTGCAAGGAACTCCCGGTGGTTGGGAAGTTTGTTGTTCCTTGCTAGGGTAGGTAGGACAGAAGCAGCATCTTTTGCGCATCCCGAAATAAAGGTGCTTGCGTGCATTTGCACCGCCTTATATACCTTCAAAAATAAGATTTGGCTCTCCGCCATACCACAATTGCCAGGTTAAGCCTGATAGGGCCACTCATGAGAGTGTCCACGCGCAATACAACCTTTATTCCTGAAGTTTATTTGCCAGAAATTGCCTATGGCCAGACCATAAGATATGGCGGGTTGCCAAGTTCATGGCCCCATTCTGGCAACTTCGGAAACCCTTGTGGAACAACGCCAGCGTTTTGAAATGAAATCATTTGTCGGCACACACAGTAATACTGTAGCTTCTTGTGGTGCAACCCCTGCAAAAACAATGTACATAGACGTGTGAGTTTTAATGAAGATGCTCGCAACATACACACCCTAAATCCTACGACATCGAATCAACTCTATGTACTCTGAGTCCTAAACTCCCCAAATGCCCCCAAATCCCCTTTGGACAGGACCATGGTAGACTCAGGACAGTGTTGGATCTTGTCCATAAACCGTATGGGCGATGATGCCCGTGCTATTGCAAACATCCATTCTGGGTGCCCTTTAGTAGTGGAATATGGTGTAAAGTCATACCCTAAATCCTAAACCCTAATCCTTCTATTCCTGACTGGGTCTAACATGCAAGTTAGCATCGACAACCAAAGTAAACCGTGAACCCCCAACCTGAAGCTCCACATCCCTGAGCCTCAAAAACCCTGCAACCGAATGCTTTCGGGGAATCCTAAGCTAGGTTCTAGTTTAAACCCCAAACCCTTAGACCGCAACGCCTCGACCCCAAAGTTCTAAACCCAATATGACCCAGTTTCAGCATGATAAGAATCGCTGATGGAACTGTGAAGGAATCTATAATCTGCTGCAACGCGGCCATAAATCCCAAGGCGTAACTCGCCAACAATCCTAATCATGTCGCGCCGACTTTTGAAACCTGAACTCCCCACCCTCTCCAAAACATACATGGAATGCCAGAACTACAAGCCCTTTTGGGAGGAGAGCGGTCTCAGTAGAACCCCTGTTCAGCTTCCAGGTTAGTCTAGGGGAAAGCCCCAAATCCCCAAACCCTAACTAAACTCCCTAGTGTTTGGGAGGAAATGGGGGAATGGATCCTATAGTAGTCCTTATGTAATCCATAATAATAGTCCCTATAATCCATTCCCCCATTCCCTCCTAAGCACCACGGAGTGAATCCTGAGTCCTCCCTTGCGGGCACGGTCTGCCCAATGGCGGCCAGCCTCAAAGAAAGCCTCCAATCCCTAAACAATAACCTTGGGTACTGCCCCCCCCGGTAACAATCTATATTTTGGGTCATATTAAGAGCTATGTAAAATTGGTGTATGAATATTATCCAACTGTTACAGAGTGGGAGCAATACCCAACATAAACCTTCCGTTCCAAAAGCCACTTAGCTCCAAACCCTACCCTAAACCCTAAAGCCCCAAACACTAGTTTCCATTTTCTTTTCCATTATCCCAATACTACTCCAATATAACCCCAACAGAACCCTACTTTCCCACAGCCATTCCCTTAACCGTAAACCCTAAACCCCTAAACCCTAAACCCCTAAACACCACACCCACACCCCTAAACCCTAAACCCCTAAACCCTAAACCCCTAAACCCTAAACCCCTAAACCCCAAACCCTAAACCCCTAAACCCTATAAACCCTAAACCCTGAACCCACTTAGCCGAGGCTCTGCCCCGGCGTAGCGAGCTTAGAGCTCTCGAGCTTCGGGTTTTCGAGTTTGGGCAGCAGCGGCGGCATCGCGCCCTGGCTTAGGGTTTAGGGTTTTAGGGTTTAGAGTTTAGACACGCGCATCGCACAGCAGTGCAGGCACGGGAAAGCATGTCCGGTCCAGAACCAGTACTGTGACTGGGCAAGAAAGAAACTAGAGCAAGCTACTACCTACCCTCGGAGGAAAGTACTATCCGCCAGTCACCGACAAGACATTAACTGCCGTTGAATTCGACCACGGCCCGTATGCCACTGACCGGCAATTTATAAACGTCCAATTTCGGCTTTACCAGGCCGATGTGAAAGTCGCGCCACTTGGTGCCCAGCCACAGGTTGTTGCCTACCATGGCTTGGACGAAGGCACCGACCGGGTTGTCGCGCAAGATCTCATAGATCTCCTGTGCCAAGTCGGCAAGGTCGATGTGGCATTCGTGTTTGTCGGTATGGCCTTCTGCGCGCGGGCACCGGGTCCGCTAGCTTTGGTCCATCGGAAGCCAGTAGCAGCAAAGAGCTGCGTGACGCTCGACGGGAACCCGGAAAGCTGTGAACTAGGAGCACCGCACATTGTCGAGGGCGCAGGAGTGGCTGGGACGTCTTGGTTTAGGGTTTGGCGGTTTAGGGTGCTAGCGGTATGATTTGAGGCGTAGGGCTTGTTAGGCGCTAGGGTTTAGGGTTTAGAGTTTAAAGGCTATAAAGGTTCCAAAGTTTGGGGTTAAGGTTTATCGTGCCTAGGGGCTGTATAGATACATGTACATGTGCATATACGTAGGTGCAGATGTGTCCATGCATGAGGGTTTATTTGGGGATAATGTAGGGGCACAGATGTCCATCTATGTATATATGGATATCCGGACATATGTATATATATATATATACACATATACACACATAATACATAGGCAACACACATGGTGAATACATGAGGAATTTTATTGGAATGTTTTGGCGGATGGATTGGTAAGCCATTATGTAAGCTTGAATTAGGGGTATGTATAACTATGTACTTCTCAGACGGCTGTGTGTATATTATATATATATTGTTTTTTGAAAGGGGAAGGAGAGGGAGAGAGATACAGAGAGAGAGAGAGAGAGAGAGAGACAGAGACAGACAAAGAGAAAGAGAGAGAGAGGGAGAGGGAGAGAGAAAGAGAGACAAAGATAAAGAGAGAGAGAGAGAGGGAAAAACAGAGACAAAGATAAAGAGAGAGAGGGAGAGAGAGAGAGAGAGAGAGACAGAGAAAGAGAGATGTATATGTGGATAGGGCTCAGGGCGTATCCTCTTCTAAACAGGCATTGAACTCGACATAACAAGCCTTTATGAGCCCATCTTTGAGGGGCTCCATGGTACTTTGCGGAGGCCTTGGCAGACCTCGGTCAGCTGTTCCGGCATAATGCCTTCTGGATCTGCCGAGCTGTCTCCAAAAATCAAGGAACCCCGTTTAGGTGTCCCACAACAAGGATTCTAGTATACTGGGGTCTATGCTTGGCGTTCTCCTATTTTTTTAGAATACCAGATGTCTTCAGCAGGGTACAAGGGGTACACACCCGCCCGCCAAGCGTGTACTTCCGCAACGTACCCTGCAATGTGTGTCCGGTTCATATAAGGTTTAAGGCTTGCGGCCGATGTACTCCGCAAAATGCGAGGAAGTGTTCTTGAAATAATTTGAGGAGGTGGCTTTCAAGCTTGAACCCCAGGTCCTAGCCTAAACCCTAACCCCTAAACCCTGAATCTAAGCCCGAAACCCTAAACCCTAAACCCGTAGCAAGCCTTGGGTCAGAGTCTTCCGTGTCTTTGTCAAGGGAGGGGGGACTCACGTCATGGTAGGAAACAGGCCACGAAGGGATGCTGAATGTACACGAAAGCCCGCCAGAAGTCCTAAAACGTGTTGCAGATTACCTGAGCAATTAGATAAACCCAAAAACTGTTGAATCTTAAACCCTAAACCGAATGCCCTCCATCTTCGAACCTCTTTGGCAACTCGAACCTACGCCAGGGATCCCCATCCAGCCCTGTAAAAAAAGCTTTGAAGAAAGTCGGAAAATCCCTGAACTTCGCTTTCCTCAATAGTCTTCCCTTGGTCCTCCATAGCGCTTTTCCCTAAACCCTACATCCTGCACTGTAAGACCGAGACCCTAAATCACAAGCCCTGCATACTTAACAGCAGACCTCACATCATAAACTATAAAATCCTGCGCATTTTCTTTTCCATTCCAGCAACTTTCCCCATCTTCCCTTCCATTCCCCCAATCCTAGATACTGCTCTTCAATTTCCATCCCCCCAAACCTAGAACCACCCGCTCACCCAACTAATGATAAATACCCCCAACATAGTACCACTTTATGGTGAAGTTAGAAGGCGAGGGTTTGTTGTCAGGTACTGGGATTGTTCGGAGCATGCAAACGTCATCAAGAATGAGCAAGTGCTAACAATCTCTCTCTCTCTCTCTCTTGCTAGTGCTTATAGTCTATACAAATGCTGTTACGATTTACTACGAATAGCGGCAGTGAAAATAGTAATAACGCACCCTAAATCCTAAACCCTTCATGATCGCTTTTCGTGCTAGTTTCAGAAGGAATGGCCTCATGGGCCATTTCTCACTTCCCGGGCGCGGCCTGCAACACGGGCCGAAGGAATCGGCACTTTCCCCTACAAACTGGGACCCTGTTAAAGTGAAATGATACCTATGGGGTCCTGCTTTGAAGGGTGGGGATAAGTCAAACCCCAAATTGCAAAAGGTTGACGCCTAGGATTGAAGCCCCAAAGCCTAAATCCTAAACCCCCTTAGCAAGACCACCAAGCCCTGAACCCGCCATCCCAAGCCCCAAATCCTAAAGCCTGTGTCTGCATTGTGAGAACGTTTTTTCGGCAAAAAATGTCAAATAATTCGTGCTTTGAGATGTGAAAGCATGGCAAACCAGATACCCTTTAGGACCCTAGGCATGTAAGCGGGCTGTGACGAGTTTTCGGGGGACCCTCTTGAGGGTTGAGAGATTGTGTTGAGCAACTCACGTGTAGTGGAGCCTGGATTCGCTTTGGTGGAGTTCTTCATCAATCTTCGCATGCCACTTATTTGTTCAGGGAAGGGTTTGGGGTTAAAAGGTTCCAAGGTTGTAAGGTCGCTTCTCTCAGAAAGTCTTGACAAATATGTTTCCAATATGGTTCCTAATACAAGCCCACCCTAAACCCCAAACCTGACAAAGTCAGGGATACAACCTTAGGTGTACACCCCTGATATTGGTGGGGTTACCCCAAGAGTTAACCCTAAACCTTAGTCATGGAAGCTCCCTTGTTGACAAGACCGTCTTTTCAAAGGGCTCAGGGGATTACCCTTGAGTTTGGAGGAGCATATTATGCTTGCTTAGGGTGTTGACTGTGTTCAGGGTCTAGGGTCTAGGGTTGAGAAATGTATAAACATGTATAATATCACTGAGCACTAAATACCCCACCATCATCCGTATCGCGATTGGCAGGGGTCTCCCAAGACATTTTACTGAATCACACAACCCTTTTGGGCTCAGGGTTTTGGGCACCTACTTTTACGATGCCCGTTTTAGATCGCTCCCTCATGCAAACGGCGTCGGACAAGCATCTGGCTGGCGCAGCTACCGAATTTGATCATGCTTTGATTCTGGGTCCCGTGTTGTGAAGGGTACCTTAGGGGACTGAAAGCCACCCTAAACCAAAATCAGCTTGAAGCAGAATGAAAGAAGCAAACCATCCTAAGCTAAAGAAGCTCTCTTACCACTTTAAGCCCGGAACCCCAACGCTTGTCTCGGATAGCACTCCTGCACCAATTTCTACACTGTCCTTCAACGACACTACGAAATATCAAACTGGGTTGGCCCCTAAAACCTTTTGAAAAATATTAGTATATAGGGCCCCTTATGAAAGCCATTAGGGAAAATATTAAGTATCCCAGGGGCCTACCCAGTAAAGCTCCTGTAGCGCGGACGCTCTTTTCTTTTTTCCCTCTGCGCCTCGTCTGACAGACATATCACTACAACAGGCAATGGGCTTTCTCAAATCTGCCGCCTGAAGATGTCGTCTAATCTAAGGACTTTAGGAGGGACCCCTAATGGGGCCCTTGTAGCTTATGGCGGTTAATATGGGGACTACCTAGGGATATAGGGGTTATATAATATCTATATAAAGGTTATAGATGGTAATGGGATTAAGGGTCCCTATTCGGGGTCCCTCCTAAAGTCCCTAGATCTAAAACACCTTGAGATACAACAGGAGGGGCCTAAGTAATCTGAAAAGGGTGTTGGTTACAAACCAAGAAACTGGAATGATTATGTTTGTGAGTCAGGCCGTTCAAGAAGCACTAAAACCCAAAACCAACAGATAGCTAAAACCCTAAAACCCTAAAACCCTTAAACCTTAAATTGTTGTTTGGGGTTTAGGTTTCCATTTTCTGTTCCTTCATCCCTGTTCCCTAACCCCTAAACCCTAAACCCTAAACCCTAAACCCTAAACCCCCTATAAACCTAAGTAACCCACAAAATTTTGCCCATGGTCCTGGGGAGTTGAACCTTCGGGTTTTATGGAAGTTTCCCTAAATTACTGTTCCCAAAATGGGGGAAAAGTATATAAGGCCCCGTATTATAATAGGAACCCAAATATAGGACCTCGTAT
>CAJNIZ010003399.1:204-22869 GCA_905231905.1 Symbiodinium pilosum | reverse complement strand
TATAAGAACTACTATAAGGATCCATAGGTAAGTTAAGGCAAGGGCCGTCACAATGAATGGGAATCAGGTCTTTCTACATAAGATTAAGGTAGAGGAACAAATTTCAGGCTTACAAAAGGTCTAACCAGGAAATCCTCAGCATCGACTAGCATTTGCTGGAGCGGCACGAAAAAATGCCGGCGAATCAATGCAAGGCTGCGCACGCTGATGCAACTTTGGGCTTGAGTGTACGAATCCATGCGTAGCCTGTGCTCTATGTCCCACTAATATGGTACAAGAAGCCGGAAACTACAAAACTATGGGGCACTTTCCATTGTGTAGGGTTAGAGGTCATGGGTTGCTGATGTTTCCCCTGCCGCTAGAATCCTAGTCTACCTCACACCGAGCAAGCGCCGTGCAGCACAATGCGAACATGTCATGCATACAGCTAGGTTGCAAAAGAGCGACCAATCAGCCTTGATAGCTAAGTTACTTCAGTTCTGGGTGTGACGCACTGCAAACACAAACATAAATGAACGGAAGAGAACTCGATGAGGCGTATCTTTTGCGACCCAACCTCTTCATCCTTGGCTTCAGAAAACATGTGGATTAAATGTCTAGTTCTTGGTGGAAGTTCCAGACCTTCAGGATAGAATCATAGCCCATGAAGTGCTATCAGCCTTGTCATAAGGGCCAAACAATGTCAGACACACTCATGTGTTGTGTAGTTCACACAAAGCCAGGAATGTGCAGGCCACAGCACACGACCGAATTCGGATCAGTAAACTAATTTCGTCCCTTGTTGGGCCCGTCTGGCTCGGAAAGCCCCTGCCAAAGACTGTCTTAGGAGGTTTCCAAAAAGGGGTCCCGTCTTGTGCTCCCCAGACAATGCAGGCCCATAAATTTTGAGTCACGCTTATCTGGCCGCAGGCAGTCGAGCCGGCTGGACTCTCTCAAATCCTGGCACGCCCTGATCGCTGACCTGCTTGCGGCTGCATAAACATTCATCTTCTGACATGGACCCTGCAAGCAGTATATGTCTGACCCAATATGCTCCGCAACACGCAGCCATGGTGTGCTGCCATGTGAGTTGAGAGTGATCACTAAGCGAAAGCGATAGCTACATGAATTGCAGCAACTTTGTTGCCTCATCGTGGAGAGGCGCCCAAGCATACCGCAAGTCCACAAAGGCTTGGCCAAGCTCGCCTTGCGCAGGACAGGTTTACGGACGCATAACTTTGGGAGTTGGGCATCCTGAAGTATTTGCCCTTATACACGAGGACTGACTCCAACAAGAAGAATACCATTGACCTGCAGAAACCTCAAGTCTTGAAAGATGCTGGACAGTCTGTTACTCGATTCTGGCCTGGGACCAATCTTGGGTGCTGCCAAGAGTCCGTGCAAGCTGGCCAACTTGTGACATGTGTCGGTCAGAGCAGCGCAGTGGGCATCCATAGTTCTCCTAAGCAAATGCTGAGCCACAGAGTCTCGGCTCTCGACTCACAACTCATTCTTCCGGTGATGCTTCGCCTTCTAACTTGCAGCACCTGACAAGAACATCTAGACTTGCCCAGCCCAGATCTTGATTATGGCCCGTAGGTTTATGTGCAAGCGCCAGACCCACAAGCTTGTGACCTTTTTAGCCCGTGTGACCAGAAACTTCCTACCAACAAAAACAGTAACTTCTAGGATGCCACTTGGACCACTGCCAAGTTGCAAGTGCGCATGCACGCTGGACTCCAGTGCCTGGAATCCATGCTGGAGCCCGACGGCTAGTCCCCACCACAAGAGCCAGGACTAATCAAAGCCAGGACTAATCAAACCTGTTCAGGACCGTTTCTTTTCCCAAGTTATCTGGAGGTCTGCCAGTATGAGCTTGAGGCATCAGAAGCTGCTAAGGGGTACACCTAACACTGGCGGAGCTCAGATTATACAGTAGCATATCGGGGCCTAAATTTTGGGGGATGTTGAACGTTAGCGGAATGGATTCTGATTCCGCACCCTTTTCAGCAAAGGCCTTGACAACTGCCGGCAGCCAAGAACAGCTCAGCACCCTGAACCATAAGTTTTCCAAAATAGCAGGAAAGGATGAACCCAATATGGATCCCACGATACTATAACTTGCGGGGACCACCCAAAAATGTAGCCCTAACTTCGGAAAGACTAGAACCTGCGCCCGAAACCCTTTTAATCCTATACATGCCCTATAACCTACAACCCACTTAAACGATCTTAAAGGGACCCTTACATCTTGTGACAAATTGCTCGCCGGCTCCAGGTGCTGCTGTCACTCCAGGATCCCTCCCAAAGCAGGGTTTTGCTTGATGCATGGGGATTGTATAGGGCTATCTAAGATTGTATATGGGGTTAAGTTAGGTTGTATACGATTGTAGAGGGGTCATACTANNCCCCCCCCCCCCCCTCGGCCCCCCGCCCACCCACTGTGCGGCAGGGATGTATGGTACGGGGTTTAGCGTCATGTCAATGCAAGAAGGACAGAATGCAAAGTTTGCCTGCCTTGAATTTTCAGCCCACTGCACTGACTTCTGGGACGATGTGGACATTTTGCACAACTGCGTAACGCCACCTGCATGGCACCTGGAATCCTACCTTCGGACTTCAGAAATGAGTTGGCCTCTTGAGAAAATCCCATGGAAACTTATTATCCCGACCAGTACCACGCCATGTCCAAGGAGATCTCTCTAATAAGCAGCGTTTGTTGAAACATGTTGGAACGAAGTACGATTCTATTCCTATTGTTAAATACGACGTCAAACTTACAAAGCAGAATGTGACCTTGCTCGGTGTGATGTTTTTTTCCTTCCTACAAACCCCTCCCCCCACCCAGAATCGGTACGGGGTATAAGTACTTGCGGGCCTCAGGCATGAGGCCGCCTGGCAAACGATGCTGCGGATCTTGCCTGGACCAGGACTTAATGCACCAAGGGCTGTGGGTGAAAATGCGAGTATTCCCAGCTAGGGAGACAAATTTGGGCTGCAGAGAGTATATGTGGGGATGGTACGCAATTGAATCCATAGTCTGTCCTAAGTATGCGTGCAGTGGCGCTCAGATCTCAACAGCCTCACAAGCGGCCAGTGAATGAGCTCAGGGTCCACTCAACTCTACAACCTCCCCTACTCGCGGCATGAGCCACGTTACAGTTACCAGTGCGCTTCTTTCCCTGCCTGGCATGGGCAGCTTCTATTGCTGGAGGCCGAGCTGAAGGACCTGTGCAGATGCTCTTGCATGCGATGAGCAACGTGCTGATCACCAGAAAGCTAGTAGTCCTACTGCCGGTTTGGGACGGAGGCATGGCTAGGGTCGTGCTGGCAGCAACAGTTACTGCACCTTCAACATGAAGTCCAGGCAATGGGCCCTGAGACCCGCCTCGTGGGGATCCTTGAAAGTCCTCAGCAGCTGGCAGGCGACTTTTCCAACGTTACTTGGATGTTCTATAATCCCTATATTATATTATATTATAGTATATTATACTATACTATATTCTACTATATTATACTACATTACACTACATTCTACTATATTATACTACATTATACTATATTACTGCTAGGCATTTACATCGGCTCCGCCTGCAGACTGAGAACTGGGATTTAGCACAATGCCCGGCCGTTTTTCTGAATGGTGCCGGATCGTACGTTCAGCTCTTCAGGCTCTTCAAAAAACAGCCCATGAGAATGCGAAGTACTCTTGCGTTCCCCAAAATGCGAATTCCAGTCTAATTAAGTTGCAACCAGTAGCCCTTGGTACGATCCCAGGAATGCAGCAGTCAAAACTGTCATCCCAATTGTCGGTTGTCGCTAGTTCCTCCACTGCTGCTGCTAATGTGCAGGTCAACCGCAAGGAGAACAAAAAAAGATGCGAGCCACAGCTCACGACTCCCAAACTGACAAGAGCGAGTAAAGCCTCATGACCAGACCCAGAAAGGCAGATCCAAATCGAAGGCTCCCCAAAGTCTTCGTCCTTCGTGCTGTGTAAAACCCGCAACACTCAAAACCTTTCAGAAGAGGAACTTCAAAAACATCACACTTCCAAGTCTTGCCCCCCAACGAACCCAGCACCCTCCTCCAGGAAGTCATGTCCCGCGTTTGGATAGTCATCCAACGCATCATCGTCGGACCACGAAGAACCCCTGCTTGCACAAACATGGTGTGAGGTTCTGGGTTTGGATTCTGGCTAGAGAGGGTGCAGTTTGGCTTGCCACTGCGCTAGGCCAGGCTGGGGAGGCAAAATATCATGTGAGCGAATCAAACTCACACTTGATTACGTTCCGCGGGACTGTGATGCCACCGCTGTACCTTCCGTGGAGTCTTCGTGCAAATCCAGATTCCGGCTGCTGATTAGGATGATATAGCCAAACACAAACCAGACATCAACTTCAGAAAAGCTTCTGGAACCATCTGCGAACAACCACGCTTGTCAACACGCCCTGTTCGTGGAAACTTGTTGCCAAAGCCGCCTTCACATCACACAGCAGATGGATCTAAAAAAATGGGGGAAGTGAGTAGCTATACTATTCTGTGCGGATAGTGTATCAAAGGCTTTCCACAAAGGTAGCCACTGATGCACAACTCTGCGCCTCAGCGCCGTAACCCTAATTGCTACAGTAGACCCCTATTGATGCACCAAACCTGGAAAGAACCTGACGTTTCTAAAGTCCGAGCACTCTGTGATCATCTATAATCAGTTATGAAAACCGTCAGTGATGTGGGGCAGTACACAATGCACGCCACCCCAGCCAGGGCCCTGGCGTGTGCCGGAAGGATGTAGGGCACCTCGACTTTCTGAAAACAACAGTCGCAATGGAATGGGAAGTTCTCAAACATGGGGCGGTTATAAGGAATTCTATGAATATGTGCCAATATCATCCTGAGGAATCTATAACCATAACATATCATAGTATTGGTGCTCATTTACGTTTCTCTAGTAGCCTAATTTCTTTGAAAAAAGACCTCTAGGAATTTTAGGGGCCTGTCCTGAGGATCAGAATGGGGTTATTTGGAACATGGGAGCTTCTCAAAAAGGCGGGACACCAAGGAACCATAGGGGTTTATAGGGATCATAAAGGGGTTATGGAAGTTCCGCATAAGGATTGTGTAGGGCTCTTTGAGAGACTCCCATATGAAAACGAGAACTGGCAACAACACAAAATCAGCAGACTAAATTGAGTAGGAAGGCCAACATTGTCACACTTTCACAGCAACTTCTACAAAGTAGCGTTGGGACAAAAGCGATGTCTGCTCAATATCACAAAAAACGAGCCCCTGAACTACACGATCTGCGTCTAGCTTGAATATGGTTGTAGTTTATAATGAGGAGAATTTTTTGACTTGACCACTGACTCAGCACGAAACTGCGGAGCCTTCCAATATGTATAGGTGCTGGTTCCAATTACGCTGCTCTAAGCACTACTATCATCTGGCCGGAATCTGGCATCCTTATTTGTAATCCCATTTGCTGCGAGAAACCCTACATGGGCATGCCCATGCATTTTCTTTTGGGGCTTGCACTTGGCCATGCGCATCAAATGCAACAGTACAGCATTCGCAGAGCTACAAGTAACTAGTTGAGTTGCCAACTCCTACAAACACAAGTATACAGACACTCAAGTTGCCCGAAAATCTCTGTATGTACCCTCAGAAGACCCTTGCGTGCTTGAGGGTCCAGGTACTCTGTAGAGAGGGTCCGCTGCTGCCAGCATCGCGGCTTACCCTCCTGGCAAAGGCAGGGAGAATCACCTTCCTGCTTGTTAGAAAAGAACGAAGAGATTTAAAATCCAAAGGGACCCGTCTTGCGAATGACATTTTGCGGATGGGAACTCACGACGGACAAAGAGGCCACCAAGCGACTACATGAAGGTATCTTACATATGACTGTGGGTTGAACCACAGGAGTTTGCAACTTAACGAAAGGCTTCACTCAGTTCCTGAGCAGGGATTATTCCTACTACTACTACTACTACTACTATTACTATTCTTATTATTGTTACTACCACTATTACTATTCTTACCCCATTACTATTATTACTCTTATGAGCAGCACCCAGGCGAGTCCCTTGAGTAGATCCCTGCGGTCCTCGCTGCCGCTGTGCTCGCTTGGCCAAGCAGCCTCCTGGGATGAAAGTTTAATAATGGGACAGAAAATGGAAACTACTCTCTATTTGTATATACATATGGGTGGTTGTCAAAGTTATGGTCCCTTTTTGGATCCCTATTATAATACGGCACCTAATATTTAGGATACCCAATACTGCTACTATTATTGCTATTATTCTTAACAGTTGTTATTATACTTATTCTTGTTATTGCTGTTCGCTCTTTAGGGCTTACGTTTTCAATCCTCCGAGGTGATACCTGGATCATGGAAAATCGAGTGGAACATGACATGGAAACTGGGGTTTATAGCGGTTTGTATTGCGAAATGCTTGTGTTATCCAACGTTTCAATTTCAAGAAGGGCATCTGTCAGGGAGTTGTAGGATCTTGCCGGGTCATACCCTGGGTTCGTGCATGCCTGGAAGACCGTTGGACCCTTCTGAAAAAAAGTGGTCCCCCTGAGACACGGCCAAAAAGAGATGAGAAGGTCTTCGTTTTCAAGATACCTAAAAGCCTAAAAGGCATCTTACCTTAAGACTTCATGTATGACCCCGTTTCGGCACTAGAGCCTCCTTGCTTCTGCTGGCCAGAGAGCCTGGGTGATCTGTTGAATTAAAGCAAGTTCTGGTTTGTGGCTGGTTGAAAAATCTTGGACTGTCCGACCCTGCCCGTCTTTCATATTGCCAAAACTGTGACACTGCAGACAAGAAACGAACTGCACGTAATTCAATTTGCCCTCAAAGACACACCGTAAACGCCCTTAATGAGGTTCGCCGCTGAGCATCCCTCCATTTCATGAAGCTTACTGGCCAAGCGGCTGAATGCATCCTCGCACTGCCCTTATCGCCAGGAGTATGCCTGCGGCTGGCAGCCGGAGGTGGACTAGACCTGTCAAGATTTGCAGTCCGTGTGACCTACTGCTGCAACCACCATCGCGGCGGCATCACGAGTACTACTTCTTCTGGGAGTCTCCAGAGTGTTTGCGAGAGAATGGTCGTCACCACCCTCTTACAGTCACCAACCCGTAGCAAGGCTGGAAGGCGTTTTGGATTGATCTACGTTGTCTACATCTCTAGCACTGACTTCTTCTGAAACTTAACCTGAGCGAACAACATGAGAAGTATGACAGGAAGCTACCTTGGAATGGGGATCTGTGATGCTACAGACCCAGCCGATGCAGAGGACGCTAACCGGCTAAGGCCTACTCGGCTCTGGTGTAGTCGCTCGCTGCCATCGCGGTGACTGCTTTGTGGATAGGTAGTCCTGGATGAGCGGTCATCAAGAATGTCAAGTGGCTGTCCGGCGCCTTGTGTTCTTCACATCTGTTTTATTGGTTGGGTGTCAGCGACAGCTCCCAACCACATTCCGAACTTCCGGCAGCCCTAAAGATGCCATAACTCGAATCGCCAAAATCCACAAGACCCCGGTGCTATCTCAGAAGCCCGGCAGCCCCAACACCCCGAATCCAACGTGATCTCACAGCCCCACTCTGAAGCTTGCAAAAGACCAAAGGCCGGGTACCTTGGCGTCGTGGATGCGCCGGAACAGTGAAGGGCGACCACCCTTGCGACAAATGTGGTAGGGGCCCCTCACACTATTGCGGCATAAGCTTTCACGCAAGCTTCTCAGAAGGGCTTCACACTTATGGCTACTGTGGAGTCAGTGGTGTGAGGGCATCTTGGCAAGCAATGAAGTACTCCTTCTTCTACTCCCCCCACGGCTGCTAGTACTGCCGTGGCCACTGCCAGCTCCATTTATTATTGTCCACTGGGATGACGACAACTCATGAGTACCGACAATATTCAACAAACGCTACTCTTGCCTCTCTGGTTCTTGCAGCTTAAATCCCCCCACACCCCTGTGCAATCTTTTCCTGCCTTGTCTGGGTGGTGCCGCAGGGCCTGCTTTCTGTACTGCCTGGTTGCAATAAAAACTTAAAGTTCGCGGTTGTCTCTAAAGAGTTCCCCTTGCATTTCCTGCACGAGCTAGAACTTACAAGCTTGAGATGTTCTTTGTGAACAAGTGGGGGGGGGGGGTCTGAAGTCTGAAGCCAAGTCCGGGGGAGGGGGATCTTCATGATCTTGTGTTCTTCTAAGGTGTGTCTGGGGATTAATATGTCATGTAGGGATTATATTATATATATGTATATATATATGGTTATATAGGGTTTTATAGATATAGAACAGACCTAAGCCCAAGTGAGGCTGGGCGACTTCTGGATGGACTCAAAGCCATCCTCCGGTGTGACGCCCAGCACCTCACAACCTCGGCTTGTCCAGCGAGGCCCGCAACCCTTCCGCGCAAGTCTGAAGGTGTAGACAAAATGAGGGTAATTCCGCAAATCGCGGTCCTATGTTGGTACCCCTAAAAATAGTAGGTTCTGTAGTAATATTATATTCTATATCCAAAAGGGGCCCATGACTTTGACGAAACACGAAGTTGAGTAGAATTCCTTGGCTGGCGTGAGTGATACCCTTGTCTAGGGCACCTTTCTCGTCAGCATTGCCGCTACCACCGCTGGAAAGCTATTTACAGTTCGCAGCATGGGACTGAATTGCATTGCATCTGGTCTGAGAACTCCAGAACAGAATCCTTGTTTCTAACAGGCCGTTCCTTGACCGAGTTGCTATCCAGGGTGGTCCACCCCGCCGACCTATGCTTGGGTGTCTGGGAAGCCTCCCCATCCTGAGTATCGCTCGGAAGTGCTGAGCTGATCACAGATCACTTGATGTAGCATCGCCCAGCTTCATTGCAGACATTAGCAAGATCCCACTAAGATACCCCAAGCTCTAGGACCTCACGCGATTCCCCAATGAATTTTGAGCATCTTGCAATTAGCATGGCGTGCTTGCTGCTTGAGTTGGGCCCTCAACTCAGGTCCGGGCGCTCGATGGTTCCCTTAGACCCGCATCATTCGCACACTGTTATGTATTGCTGGGGGGTGCTGGGGAAGTTCCCTCTGGGTTGAGTTGTGGGATTAAGGATTGGGGGTTTAGGGCTCAGGGTCGCAGGGCACAGCTACAAAGCCGACGAGCGACTGGCTTGCCATTGAGGCTTGCCGACGCACATGTGGTGACCTCCCCTCGTCACGCGGCACGACCACCTTTCGGGGGTTTCACCCAATGGGGTTTTCAGCAAAGATCTGAGAAAGTGCCACCTCTCATAGTCATAAGCCCTAAACTGTGGTGACATTCGAAGTGAGGCAGCAAAGTGGCCATGCACTAACCGTCTTCCCTGCCCTAAGACCTGCTGAGAGTTTCTCCCCTATCCAAGGACCAGGCACATCCTGAAAGCAACCACTTCGACAGAGCATTGGCCTGATCGCCTGAGCTAGTGAATCCGCCTCCCCGTCTACATATGTCTGCCTAGCAGCAGGAGCACTCTGGAGCAAGCAAATGTGTTGAGCCACCTGACCCCTAGCTGTCCCCTAATGGTGAGCGAAACTCCCACCTGGAAACTGAGTTCCTTTAGAGGATGTTGTGTGCTTAGTCTTAGAGTTGCCCCTTCGCATCACAAGACTTTGCTTTGCTTCGACGAGAGACTCTGTATCTCACCTAGATTGCAGCAGAAACGGTTTCGGACAGTCGTGGGCGTAACCACTTCCAACCACACCGGAAACTAGCGAATTCTGCGCTTTCTGGAAACCGTACACACCACAGGGTCCTGAGACAAGATATAGCCTCGCCTCACTGTAATGCAGGAAATGTTTGGCAGGGAACTGCGGACTGCAAACGTGTAAATACCAATGCCCATCAGATACGGTGATGGTACAGCACCCTTTTGACCCTCATCTACAATGGAAACAGACTCCCAACAGCAAGCTCGAAATCTACGCTATGTATCCTAAAGCATTCCCTGCATCATCACTCTCACTCCAACTCTGCAGATCCACATGATGCATCCGCGTTGGGGAAAACAAGATCTGTGCCTGTTGGGTGACTCCACAATGCAGCAAGACAGAAAGGTCCCCGCCAAAATCTGCAATTCAACTAGAACAGCCCTTGGTTGGGCTCTGACAGGGTCTCTCGCAATCACAGAGACCCATAATCATTGGTGACATCCTTGCATCCCTTTACCTAAATTCCTAAATCATCACAAAACGACGATCTGCAAAACGGGTAGCTATACCAGGCCAATCGAGGGAACCCAGCTAATACTGGCTCAAATTCTGATACCCTATCGACACGCTATGACGACCCAGCGCAAGGCCTCGGCTGCGGGTGGCGATGGCAGGGCTCCGACTCTTCGAGCCTCGACTCCCGCCGAAGCAAAGGGTTCGGAGTGCTTCTCCAAATTGTGTTGATTTCAGGCAAGTTAGGGGTTAAAGGGTTATCTGGATCCCTTTGATGAGGAGTGTGCGGTTCAGGGTTTCTCAATACAGGGGTAGCATTAGGAATCCGAGCCCCACTACAAGCAGTGCTTTTCAAGTTGTCATTGTGTGCATGCCGCTCTTTTGAGGGTCAATGTGATCTATTTTGAGAAGCTCCCATCGAGGGACTCAGGACATGTCAGAATACCGTGATAGAAAGAACGCCGATTGCGTCACATCACTATTTTGTAGAACACTTACCAAAACCCCTTTCGCCCCAGACTCTGGTCGTATAACATTTCGCAGTGTGTTTTTGGTGGTTGAGCCAGGGAGAATATATGCTTATAACGACCTTTAATTATTTCAAATCCAGCCTCATGCCTCCTCTGCTGCGCTAGCTGGGGAAAATGCACTGTCCCTACTCCTCTGTGCAATGCTAGCCTGAAGAGGTCCGCGGTCAGCATACAGGGTCCCAAATGCTTCATTGTAAGGTTGTGTGGCTTCACGTCGGATTACTACACAGGTAGGAACTTCAGCAACTTTCACTGATGGCTATTGAAGTGCCTACAGGTGCACCCTTCCCAGCCATTCTTTGGGCACCTGCAAGTAGAATACTGTACATAAAAACTTGTCCCCAAAGCGGAGAGGACTGGCCTAGGCCGCATTGGTCTGTGGTAAAGGCTTTCAATGAGAACTCCCGCATCCAAGCCCACGTGTCCAGAAACCAGCCATCGTTGGTTGTGGATTCTCTGGAAATGATGAAGCATTATAAGCCCTATGTGCTGGCGCAAAAAGAGAGAGCCCCCACATCTACCGTTCAGTTGGATGATAAGCGAGAGCCAGATGGCAGGTGCAATCGGAGCCAGGTAGCTCGTTGCCAGCCAGGTCTCGGCGATCCAGGTTGCGACTGGACAACCACAGACTGGACGATGATACATATTCCAGGGTGTCACGATTAATGATCCATTGTTTGCTTTTCGGCCTTGTTACAGGGGAGGCTTGATCTGATCGTTTTGCAGGGAACGGATCTCATCTTTCCAAAGGCAGAGCATGTTCTGCACTGCTGCAGCTTTCGTTTGCATCCCTGCCATGCCATCAAGTTCTCCTGAAAATTACTCCTCTGGTCCCGCGATGTTCCTGCTACGGCTCCATCACCCTGCGCAACGCAAGCTGCAGAGCCGTGCCTGCGATGCCAATGCTGTGGCCCTCGTTGCGCATGGACTTGCCTGCCTCGGAACGTCTCAAATTGCCACTTGTGCAGCATGCTTCAGCAACTCCATAGCACTTGCGTGGGCCACGGGACGGGGCAGAAAAGTTGGCGCTCTCGCTCTGAATGTGGACGGAGTCGGCAGCATCCTGGCGGATGCGCTTGCGCACAGCCTGCAAATGCATGTCCGCAAGCAAGGCATGATGCCATGCCAGCTGATTGATGATCACAGCTGCTGCCTACCGTCATTCGGCTAACCCATCTTCAGAGCAAAAGTAATAGCTATAAGGAAATAGCTCTGAGTACATCGACCATTATAAGAAACTCGCCGAGCCCATCGCAGGGTCCTCTGACTTACTCGTTCTTGCTAGGGAATAAGGGAACATACGATGTATAGGGATTATATAGGTATGATGTTCCCTCATTCCCTTATTATTCCCTACCCTAAACCCTCAATTTTCCTAAACCCAAGAATCAGGGTCCTCTGACTCCTCATCCCAGCCGTCCGAGCTCTGCTCGGCTGGCGCCAACGGCGGGGGAGGGGCGTCATCCGCGAGTGCCGCCTTCCTTGGCAAGCTTCCTGGTGGTTAGCATAGGGAATAAAGAGCTATAATCCCTATATCCTGATATATTCCCATATTTCCTACTAAGCCCCAGTCAGAAGAGCAAAACTGCGGGGGGGTAGCAGCAGGGCTTCTGAGCTTCTTGGATACTTTGCTTCGGTGTTCTCAAAGCCAGCATTTCCCTACAATTTGTCATTTCCCGAAACTTGCTCCGGCGAAAGCTTCATGCGATGTGCACTCCACCCCCCGCTTCAGAGTAATGTGATCAGTCTGCAAGTACTGTAGGATCAAGAGCAGCAGCTCACAGCTCACACTGCAGTTTGGCTCCAGGTCATTCAATGCGAGCCTTGAACACTGGCACATGGTTTTCTCCATAGAATATGGTAGTTTCCCAAAATAAGGGTACCCCAATATAGACCCAAATATACTATAGTCCTTATTATGGGGATCCCCAAAATGGTACCCCTAATTTTGGGAAAACCCTAATCCCTATAATCCCCTATATACCCCCAGTTTCCATTTCATTTTCCATTTTCTTTTCCATTTGATTCTCCATTTTTGGGGGGTAATGTCCCTATATCCCCCCTAAACCCTAAGCCCTAGAATATACAATTTGAAGTGCGCAGCTGCTTGCATCCGCAGAGCTGCAAAGGGTGCCCTGCAACCAGCTTGCCACCAGGTCGACGGTCCTGTCAAAAATCTACACTCCTGGAAACTAACATGGAAACCCAAAAGGGGCCCTATAAATACTACAGTCCCTCTAAAATGGGGCTATATGGGTTTCCATGTTAGTTTGGGGGAGTGTACGGCTTCCTATGATCAACGTGGCAGGGAAGGACAGGATCCGATGGTAGTTTCCCAAAATAATGGAGAATCAAATGGAAAAGAAAATGGAAAATGAAATGGAAACTGGGTTATATAGGAGTTATATGATTTCATGCAGACCTTCTCTTGAACCTGCCACGCCCTGGTGATGCCGACTTGATGCCTGAGCAGGGTTGGCGTCGATTGTTCCTGAAAAAAGCCCGCTTCTTCCGTCAACATCTATGCGACCCGACGGCCCTCGAAGTCGGTGTGCACACATGGGTGGTTGTCAAAATTATGGTCCCTTTTTGGGTCCCTATTATAATACGGCACCTAATATTTGGGGTACCCAAAAAGGGACCACAATTTTGACAACCGCCCGCATTCAGTCTGTTGTTATCGAGCTTACCTCCGCACACTGCTGCAACTACTGAGCTCTGGCCTGCTTTGTGCTAATACGCACCAAGCTCAGGGATCCAGTCAAAACCCGTGGAACCCACATCTTACTAAGGATTTCCTGGACTTCGACTTGTTTGTCGAGATGCCCTCATCGGAGTCCCGTTGTGCCAGCCCTTATACTGTTAGCCTAGTTGCCGAGGTCTGGGAGGCCATCGCTGCAGCTATAGGCTATAGACAATATACTATACTATGATATTATAATACTATAAAATATGTTGTAGTATACGACTCTATGCGACGGTATACAATAATATGCTATTGTATATTAGGCTCTTCTTGCAACGAGCACCCTCAAAAAGTCTGCCCTCTTCTCATGTTGCCCAAGCGCTGCGCAAGGGCTCCCCCCAGTTTGTACACAGGCTATACCCTGAATCCAAGAGCCGTTACGTGCTTATGCTCTGAAAACACAGGCGGAATTACAGGGCCTTACCATGTCGCAGAACCCGTAGAAAATGGATAGCCAGACTCAGACCCTAAACTCAGGATTTCACAAAAGCAGACCCCAAATTCCGTCCTCTGAAGCACGGGGCGGCGGTGTCTTCGCCTGATGCTAGCTCGGGCATGGCAATTTCTGCATTTTCGGCCGTGATACCATCTATGCATCTTATGCCTGTGGTGCTCTGATGCGAACAAGCTGCACAGCTGCATGCTTGTATTCCGAATTGCCATGGCAGATATCAGAATCATGCTTGTGCTGCTTTGCACTTTGCGTAGTAGTACTGACACACACTACTGATACTGATATGGCCGCAGCCATGTTTGCTACGACGTCGCCGCTGACGAATTCAAAAGCCATTGCTGTTCATGGGCCTTGCCGGGAAGACCCCTGCACACTCGCAGATAGCAACAGGCTCGTGTGTCGAAAAGAGAAGCAACTGATTGTCAAGAACAGCATATCATTTTGTCCAAATCGGGTATCCTTAGGGACCCTAGGGACCTTGGGATGGATGCAGATTACAGGGGTTATGCTGCATCATACTTTGAATACTACGGGGCACGAAGTGAGAAACACGTGCACATTTTGCTGCTTATTTGGCTTTCGGACAAGAATCTAACATAGCAGTTCACTTCTAAATCAACCGAAAGACCCATTCAGCTGCATATCATATGGCTGAAATGAGTTTGACCCAGACTGTCTTCTGCAACATTAACATGGCTAACCTGGCTAGCATAGTAAACATGTCTCTCTGATGTAATTCTGGGAGCATCGTCTCTTGGACCTTCAAACAACGACACTTCTTAACCATAAGGCCGACCTCAAATGGCCACGTTTACCTTAGACATTGGCTGGCATGGCCAAATTGCAACCCCAACGGAACCATGGGTGCAGTCTGTGGAGCACATGATCGCAGAAGAGCGGCGCTGGCAAGCAAGCCAAGGCGAGGCTGCACAAGCGGATGTTGGCCCGTAGCTATGTGCACAGGCGTCTCCCCTGTGAGGTCAACCATCATCTGGTAGGGCTCTGCCTGTTACACTATGGAGCCATTGGAATGCAAGCTAGACGGCAAACAGCCCCTTTCCCCTGGTGATACTCTCCAATTCTTCAGCTCTTCCAACTACTCATGGACCGACTAGCGCGCAATCGCACGGCACTCCTTGCCTCGATTGTTGCCTAGATGCCCCATGCACAGTCCTACGCGAGAACAAACACCGCACAAACATATAGCCTTCTCCCAGAGCAAGGAGACAAATGATACAACCAACTTCCACATAATGGCCACAGACTGAGAGACCTGATTGAGACATCCCCACCTGCGGAAGTGCGGGCAGCTGCTGGGAGGCCCCGTCAGGGTCTGGACGCCTCATCCAGCCATAGTTGGTGCTACAACTCCCTAGTGCTGTGGTGAGGGAGGGCACAACAACATCTTGGAGAATGAGCTCTGGTGGGCCAGCACCCTGTAGAGCATGCGTTAGATTACAACACTGTTTATGGATCTTCTAGGCACTTCGACGCAGCTTCGCACTGCACCGCAGAGCAGCCAGCCCTCGGCTAGTTGAAAGACTTTGCTCAAAGTCGGTGAGGGCCAGTGAAAATTCGGAGCTTTCAGGATTCAGTCTGTGACTAACAATGGAGAACCAAATGGACAAGAACATGAAAAATAAGATATCGAGACTGTGTTGAGGAGCACCCATGTCAAGGAACCTCCCTTCAAGGATCCGTTGGTCTTTTGCTCCATCATCAGCTACGAGCCCATCCCAACATGAAGCGAAATAGCAGGTTCCGTTTTGTTTTCCATTATCCCTCATACACTACATCAAGTCCCTCAACCCTAAGTCCCTAAGTCCCTGAGCCCAATCGAACACCAAGTCACGAGCTGCAGTTCATGGGATACGGCGGCGGCTCCGGATTCAAGTTTATGGCGCGCTCCTTTTTTGCCTTGGCACTTCAAAGTCAAAAGCAAGCAAAGGCAGGAAAACCATTCAAGAACGCATAGAAGATGTACTTTCAGGCCAGCATGCTGCCTGCACACGGATAGCTCGCAAATCCTGGCTTGAGAGAATCCACAGGACAAATTGCGGTACAAGCATTGACGTCATTCCGTCTCCGCATGTCTCATGTAGAACGGTATCACGTAATAGGGATGTTTATCCATGGTAGGTGTGTTATACGAATAGAATCTCCAGGGGGATCTTTTGGATAGCCCATGGGATCCCAAGGGTATCCCTGCAGTTGTGTCTTACTATGTTTTACTCCAAGACGTCATGGCAAGCGGCCGGCAGCGGTCTTTGCTCCACGGTCACAGTGGTCACAGGGGAGGCAGCTGTTGCATAGCCAGAGTCCTACCGAACCCCAAGGGCTGAAATACACAGAACTGGCACCTATTCATAGTCAGAATGGTACAGTAGCAACGATTTTGTGCGTTCCCTACATTTGCCATGCAGAAGACTGCAGGAACTCCTTTCTAGTGGCCTTCGGACTTCAGAAAAAGCTTCTTGGGGTCTTTGCATGCTCTCTCCAAACCCTAAACCCTATATAACCCCCATTGTAGTAGTTTACAGTAGTTTCAATTGTTTTGGATTTGCTTTTGATTTTTTAGCAAGAATATACCAGAACATACATTGATATAACAGAGTATTTTATGACGGTCATCCACAACGCATTCTAACCCTGTACTGTAGACATCCAAGATCTCAGGCACATCCTGGAGTGCCAGAGGTGTAGCACCCAGCAAGGGAGTCTCCGCCTCGCGCGCTGCCCTGGCACGAGACCTGGATTCAAAAGAGGGCTGCATTTGGTTGCCATGTTGTGTTGTAGGCCTACCTTGCAGTGAGTTGTGAGAATTAGTCGTACGAGGCTTGAGGGTGTAGCCTTCCCTGGTTAAATGATGCAGGTTGCGGGGTCTCACGGCCTGACATGCCAGCACTGTGTGATCACTGCCCTCATGACGTGCCCGAGGACACGCAAGCCTTGGGAAACCTGAGGTCAGCCCAGGCACTCAACACTACACTCTGGGAGATATCTCAACTTCTACAAGCACCTAGCGTGTATGCATGCTCCTACAATTTGCCTTTGACTTGTCCTTGTTCTGGTTGTTCTAATATGATGATGGGGCCTTTGGGAGGCGGAAGGGAAACTGGACACTGATCACAACAGCTATGGGGCAAAAGGACTTAACTGCTGCTGTAGTTGCCCACACGATTTTTACACAACAAGCTAGGCTATCTCTGTGGCTTGACCATGTTGTGTTCTTAACTAAATCCGAAAAAGGTCGTGAGGTTCTAGACTGGGGCAACAGGAACGATGAGTGAAGGACTTTTGCTGGCCAACACAGCCCATAATGAAGTTGACCTTTCTAGGATACGAGGAGCACTCCGTACTTGATTGTCACAGATGGTCTAGGATGTAAAAAATCTCCGGTATGCCCTGCAAGCGCCAAACATGTGACAAGAGGCGAACCGCTGCTGGTGGTGCTGAGAGGAGGAGTCGACGAAACAGTTGCTGCAGCACCCTCCAGCGCCTCAGGTTCAGAAATCATGCTTCTGCCTGCTAGTTACAAATAGGTTACCCTGGGCAAAAGAATGAGCCCCACAAAATTCTACGTGTGCTGCCCTATTGCAAAGACTTATGAGGAGGATCCTAAATGTCATCCTTTCCGGAACCTAAACCAGGTTTACTTAAGCTCCCAGCGCAGATAGGGCTGAGCGCTTGTTCTCTTCGTAGGCAATAAGTATATAAACAAGTGGACCAGTGACTAGGGAGCCAGCCTGCTCATATCCACTACCTTCAAACTGCGCTCCCAGCAAAGCTGGAACTCAGAAGGGGCTTTACAAAGATTACAGCACGTTCACAAGCGCCAAATGTGCTGTTGCGTGTTGTTTTGCGGTGGGGTAAGCCCCCTGAACTAAAGACTAAGGTCCCTTCGCGTGGATCAAGGTAGGGTAAACTCTAGAATAATAAGCTCCAGAAGAATCCCTGCATGACCCCCGAATTGTGGGATATTCCTCACACTCCGAATCTGACTCTCCCTCTCACTATTCCACGAATACGACTAAAAAGTTGTTCCTAACCATAATTACCATTAACCCCTTTTTTTTGTTGCTTATCAGAATTACCTGTCCTTTAGACCCCATAAACCCCTATGTAACCCCCCAAACCTGAACACCTTTTTTTTCTATCCGGTCTCTGCGGGATCTGCCGTAAAACCCAAAAACTCTAAACCCCCTAACCCCTCAAACCTCCCTAAACCCGAAACGCCTAAACCTCTAAACCCCCCTAAACCCTAAAGCCCTTGGCGGTCCCGGTTGCTTGCTTAGGCTGCTCCAAGCCTCTCCTCCTGAAGAGCATCTCGGAGAATCTTTTGGGGTTTCTGCCAAAATTAAGGGGGATTAAGGTTTAGGGTTTAGGGGTCTGGGGTTTAGGGTAACCTTTTGAAGAGGGTTTATGGGAGTTATATCGTAGTTATATAAAGGCATGTCGAGGTTGAGGGGTTGGAGGGCTAAGTTTTTAAGCGGTTTAGGGGCTGAGGGTGTCAGGCTTTTGGGTTAAGGGTGTGAGGGGTTAGGGGTTTACGCACGTTAAGGATTTAGGACCGGCTACTGCCCCCACCCCCGCTACAAGCCTGTACATACATACATACATACATACATACATACATACATACATATGATTGCAGTATCTGGAGACTGCTATACAGTGGGGAAAAGATATCCGAGGTGGGAATCTTTTTCCAGTGGGTTGCTCAAGAGGATGACAAGGGGAGACTTCAGGGACCCTGTGGATGTCGACTATGGAGGTCCCAATTGGGGATCGTGTTGGAATTGCTTTGAAATATGGTACTTTTTCAGGGATGTCCTTCTTTCAGGACTACGTGGATATTGATCTAAGAAACCTACATGTAGAGAGCCTATGGCTACAACAGCGGAGGTAACAAAGGCTTTAGGGGTTAGAAGTGGAGTTGTAAAGCCGGAGTACGTGAATGGCTTTTTGCGACTTCACGCACTGAGGACCCACTAGTTCAGTTCATGTACACAGACATACAGACGTTCAACGTGTACGCTGGTAGTGGCCCGAGAACTGGAGACAGTAAATCTTCAACATGAAGAAAAGCTCCGTAGCCGCACCTCTCTAGCCGCAGAGACGGAAGGATCCACAGTTTGAGCTGGACTGGGGCTCTTGCGCATCATCCGCGCCGCTGTCTCTGGACTGCCGAACCTCCATGTAGTCCTGGCTGGTGCAGTGCTGAGACGAAATTCTTGGCACAGTACCTGCAGGATCGACATGATAACACCTGCCAGTGCTTTCCAAGGACCTCTGCCTGATCAGCTGAACATCAGAAGCATGGTCTGAGATGGAGTCAGCCTGATCCTACACGTCCCCTTAACATAGCCTTCTGTGACGCCGTCACCTTCGCGCTCCAGGAATTCCATGTGCGATGTTGATGAAATGCAGCCAAGTGTCTTTGGCGGCTTGTAGCTGTGTAAACTGGTCATGGCTCCCACCCTTGTCCGGATGCTGGTGCCGAGCGTTTCGCCTGTATTGCCTCGGTCTTTGGCCCAACAACATGCAACTTCAACTCTTTCTTGGTCAGCAGCTAGCACTGTGTGGACATTCAACTGCATAATGCGCGTGCAAGTTGAGATATTTCTTGATCCTGCATCCTTGACCGCACAACAACTATTGATGCCACGTCGCTGTTGAATGAGATCAGGCCCATCGTCTGGCGACACACCCAAGACACGACAGCCTCAGGCACAACGTCTGAAAGGACGGGAAGCCTTTCACAGGCTTCTCCAGCTGGTCCAAGATCCTAACCCCATGTGGAAATTCAACTTCTAAATCATGTCGCATATGCTGGCGGCTGATGCTGGCTGGCGGTGTTGGCTTTAAGACTCACCTGTAACAAAGTGAACCACTCACAGATGAAAGAGGCTGAGCTGCTGTGCAATGTCTGTCGGCCAGCTCGGCGTCCTCTTGAAGAGCTCACTGCATTCTCCTGCTTGTGGGCTTGCAAATAGACGGCTTTTCACCAGCATACACCTGTTCCTTCCTTGCACTGTACAAATGGAGTAGGAGCTGCGCAATGACTGCAACTGTGGGCAGCGCGAGCAAAAATCGCGCTACAACAGAAGCTTCCAACACAGTTCATTCACAATGCCGTTTCTTGTACTCTCCTCACTTACCCCTGCATTACTCGTACAGTACCAACTTGCTCAATAAATCACTCGCACTCGCGGTACCTTACGCCAATGTCAGCTTCTCCTGCGCTCGGACGAAGGAAACCACGACGACTAATTGTTGGGGGGCGACCCCCATACATTAAAGAGGGTGCAACATTACTATGACGACGACAACAACAACAACAACGAGTACTACTACTTCTTGCAATAGTGCTTTTCCTACTGTCCTGTACTGCAAGCACCACTGCCTGCTGCTGCCCCAACCGGGACCACCATCACCACTGGCGCCACCAACGCCGCTGCGCCGCCCGTCAATCAGCATGATGCCACCATTTCTATCGCTGATCGTATCCCAGATATTGCTGGGGTTGGCGTGATACCGACTAGCTGCTACTTACCACTTATACGCGTAGCAGCAGCATGCGCAAGGTTCGGTCCGAAGCCTATGCGCACAGATAGTAGTCCCATTCATTGCACCAATAGTGGGTGATGAGTCTGAAAAATGTTCAGGTCCGCAAGTTCGTGCAGAATAGATATGTAAGCTTCTTGCTGCAACGAGTAGTAGTGGTATCATTGTGACTATCAATACATTGTGAACTCTCTGTCTACGATTTGCAGCGGCAAATTTTTGGGATGTTAAAGGGTTCGCCTCGTAATGCCCACAGATCCTTAAAAGCTCTCTACCTGAACCCCCAAAGTAGGTAAAATAATTGCCCAGATCCCCTAAATATAGCCCAAAAGGCCATTATTCTACATCCGTTGGGGGTCCAGGTACTGCTTTGTCAACATCAGCGCTGCCTGAGCTTGGACTTCGGTCACAGCTTCAAGCTCTTCAGAGCGGGTGCGGACTTTCACAGACGACGGGTGAGTCCTCAGAGGAGGCGTGTGCACATGGAGGCTGGGGTTTTCCGAGGTAAGTGAGGGAGTATCAACGGATTAATTATGCTGCAAGCGCATTGACTTTGTATGACGTAGGGAAGGGCTTTGAAGGGCTTGTACGGAGTAAGGTCAAAGGCTCTTAGTGTTTAGAGCAGTAACCTGTCTTCTTGCAGCATGCCTTGTCCTGAATCTCACGGCTCATCGGGAAATGGCTTTATCGTTTTTCAAAAGTACTTATGACAATGTGGTTCTGGCAATTGTTCTTCAAGTAGGCACCTCATTGTCATGTTGGAAGCTTGAAGTCACGGCACAGCTTGACGGATGTGCGGCTCCCAGAACATGCTTCTATCTCCCACAGGACGCACGCAAGGAAGAGTATACTTCCACACGTTCGCTTTCAGAATAACATCGGCGTGGAGCATGTGCATGCAGCGCGTGCAGTCTCCATCAACATGCGTAGGCCATGGCGGTGCTTTCATGCAATCTCGCTGTATACATGCATGTCATGTGGCTGATCTTTCCCCATCCAGTACAGCATTGTAACTTCTATAAGTGTCGAGCAACAGCAGACATGTCATTTCAGGAAAACAGGAAATGCCAGAATCCCAGAGCATGCAAAACCCAGTCGAATGGCTGGCTGAGGCTCGTCTGCAGGCCCACTTGCATCGCTGGAGCCTGAACCACATCCACGGACTTTGGCACATCGGCCTGCCGTATCGTAAGCTAGTTCCGTCACAGAAGCTGGCCGGGATTTTCCTGAACGCATCAGGCCCTCTTGAATTCCGAGACGTGCGAGCCCTGAAAGCAGCCTTAACTTGGAGGATTTTCTTTGGCAAGGTACGGAGGGATTAGCCTCTGCAAAATGCTCAAACAGCTCAGATCCTCATCAGGTCAAACTTCAAAAGCAATCGCCATCGCAGTCTTCATGATGCTAACCAAATTTTGCATGTTTACAGCTTTCGGCTTTATCTACAGGCTTTGCTTCTACTCATACCATGATGGAAAGAAGCAGAATGGGAACCTGTGCACGGCCCCATCTTATGCACAGTTGCCCTCTGCGGGTGAGGTCAAAGTCTATCGGGGCGTGCTGAAGGGGGGTTCCCGAAATCTCTTGGGGTTATGTTGGGGGGTGCCGGCAATCTGACAGCCATGAGAAGGTCTGACAGTATCTAGGGGAGCCTAACTTCAAGAAACTCAAATATCAGAAAATATCGTCTCCCAGTACACAAAATGTGGGGATTTGTTCTATACGTGAGACTAAACTGGCTTGCTGTTAAGGAACTTAAATTAAGTTACCATAATGGGTATATATAGCAAATAATAGGGTTTCCCCAATATGGTAACTTAATTTAAGTTCCTTAGCAGCAACCCAGTAAAGTATGCTGCCATTGCGAAGTCCCGAATCAAGCACGGCAGAGTTGCAGGTCTTGCCGCAGCTGGAGTGTGTTTGGCAAGCCCGGACGGTCGACGCATTCTTTGGTTGATCTCCTGGATTTGAGACCTTACAGTGAAAGGTCTGAGGATTTTGGGGGCTTGGGTAGCTTAGAAAGACTTCAGGACTTCGATCGGGACTGTATGGGGTCTGGCAATTTCTGCAATTTGAGGCTCCTTTTCGGTCGTTCTTCTCAAGCAAATTCTTTCAGCCTGTTTTTCAGCTTCTTTTCCAGAACATCTTGATGGCCAACAGCATGGCGCTATAGTAGCGTCCATTTCATTTTCCATTATCCTCATATA
>CAJNIZ010003398.1:1026-23723 GCA_905231905.1 Symbiodinium pilosum | reverse complement strand
ACCCCCACCTTTAAGGAGTCTAGACTATAGCTCAGATGCAGCCTCCTGAGCCGTTCGTTGCCAACGGACCTTATCCCTAGGGCTCCAAAAAGCCATGTGTAGGTAATAGTCCCCCTTAAGTAGATAGAATATGGGGTTTAGAGTTTAGGGTTTAGGGTTAAGGGCCTATAGTCCCCCATTAAGTACATCCTTAAGTAGATAGAATATGGGGTTTAGAGTTTAGGGTTTAGGGTTAAGGGCCTATAGTCCCCCATTAAGTACATAGAATATGGATTATATGGGGATCTCTTTATACTAGACCCAAAACCATATTCTATCTACTTCAGGGTGAGTGTAATATTTGCAGACTTTGAAGCCCAGCGTAGGTATTCTTTGTAGACGTAGAGCCCTGGGGCCCCGGGGTATGGAATTGAAATCTTTTCCCTACAAATTTCCTCCAGGTTGACAACTTCCAACTCTCCATTCAACCCAAAATACCTCAACAGCGTAAGTGGGTCCAGGGAGCACATTTCCGTCGCCAAGCGAGAAGAACAGGCACATGTCGGTGGCCGCTTGGAGACTATAGATGAAGACCTGATGTTAGTTTAGGGGTTAGAGTTTGGGTGCTGCTCCCACCAAGAAACAATCTGTAATAGTGGTCATATTGAGGGCTAAATACATATATATTTAGATTAAGAAAAGGTCCTCCAGCTGTTACTGGGTGGGGGAAATATCCAAGTTAGAGTTTGGGGGTTGGGGCGACCTCCCCAAGACTAACAGGAACTCTCTGTAGCTCCCCTGGCAAAAGACTACAATATTTTTACATGGTAAGTTTCTCTTGCAATCTTCAAGAGAGAACTTTGGGTCCGCAGTCTGCAGGAAATATGATGAGGGTACCCTAGCGATAAATGCGATATCCCCCCTCACTAAGGACCATAAGGGATACCTGCGACTGTATTAGGATCCTTGTGTACTCCTGTGGTACCACTGTTTCAGAGTTGAGGGTCTACCTAAATGATAAGTTTTTCCCAAAGAAACTGGGGTCTGTTTTGGGGGGACCGTAGCATGTTGGAGTCTCTATTGGGGTCCTTATGTTTATGGCAACTACCATATAGCAGAGGATGAAGTTAAGAGCATTCTGGATGTTGTCCCTTTCGTTGTGGGATTTAACTGGTTCTCACTCCAAGAAAGCATGTGGGCATGCCACGCGGAGCTCATGTCCCGGCCCGGCGGCTTTGTCCAGATCCGTGCGAAGCCTTTCCAAACCAAGCAACCGGACGCAGCGGCGTGTTTGCACAAATTGCAAGGAATGCAGCATGAGTCAGCGCTGCCGCCATTTGCCGGTGAGGAGGCCAGGATCGGCTTTACCGTTGCCTCGTGACGCACGGTCATCTGCACTTTTCGCTGAAACTGTGCCAGGAGCAAGTCGTAACCCCAATATAACCCAAATATATAATAGAGCAGTTTCCATATTCTTTTCCATTCTCCCTATATTACCAGATACCAGCATATAGTATCCCAATAATATCCTATATCATCCCTATATTACCCTGGCAGATGTAACGGAAGGCCTGCTTAGCGTCAGGACTATCTCTTTAGGGTTTAGGGTTCAGGGTTTAGGGTATCTAGGCAGAATCTACCTAACGGAAACAATATTCTAAGAGTAGCAGTTTTGTCTAAAAGGTTGGCATGTTCACACAGGCTACTCTCCAGGTAAGCTTGAGGTCACCCACAGATGATCCGTCTGTTTTCGTTCGCCCGCAGAAAATCCGGCTACGAAACCCTGAGCCGTAAACTCAACCTGGTTCGTCAGTGGCCAGAACTTCTAATCCTTTTATTTATCATCCCTCTGTAAGGGTTACCGTATCTCTAAGGGATTTGGAACCCCAGTAGAAATTGAAATTTTAGATGAAGATAATGATTGTTGGTAAGAGAAATCAACAATTATTTTCAGGAACAAGTGTAGGTATAGGGATCATAAGGAGGCTATATATGGCTCAGGCAATCATGGTGCTGACCCCCCAAAAATTTGGACTGTAATATACTGAAATGACCATTGTTTGATTTGATGTTCCGCAACATTCTATGTTCGATTTGACTTGGCACTCTTATGCTTTATACTTAGCAGCTTGAAAGTAAACCTGACATGAATGTGCCCTACACCCTAGAAAGCCTAATGTAAACCCGTGATTAATAAACCCCTTCCTTTTACGGGCCTAAATATTGGGATCCCCATTATAATCCCAATTTAGGGGATTGGGGGTTACTAGTCAGGGGTCTGGCTTAGCAGCTACCCTAATGCTCCCAGGACTATTAAGGGCTTTCGGGCCGAGGGGCTAAGATTTGGCATCCCATTATGAAAGCCTCAACCCAAAAGATCTCAACCCTAAACCTTAAATCCTGAAGCCTAAACCCTAAAGGGTTTAGGGTTAAGGGTTTAGCTGCTTAGGGTTTAGGGAAACCCTAAAACCCTAAGTCCGTAACCCGACGCAAAGGCAGCCCTGGGACGGTTCCCATCACAATCTGCGAGCCCACCGCAAACACGATGTTTGGCAGTGTGATGGCGAAATTCCTTGCTGGATTTAGGGTTTAGGGCCCTAAACCCTAAACCCTAAGCCCTAAACCCTAAACCCTCCTATAATAAGACCTGGATCTGGCATTGAAGTCCTCAACCCTAAACCGTCTGTAAATGTTGAGTGCATTGGGTTTAGGGTTTAGGCTTCTTGGAGCCGAAGGGTATGCAAAACTGAGTAGGCATTGGATGAATCTATCCAGGGGTTTAGGGTTCAGGGTTTACTGCTTCATGAAGGTCCTGTAAAGCTCTGTACTGGACCATAAAGAGGACGAGCGGCTGCAGTATTTGTTGTCCCAGAGGTAGGGTTGAGGGGCTGCAAGGCTGGGAAAAAATGAACTCAGGAATCATCGTCACGACAGTTACACATCGGGCTACTTCTACATTGGCATCCCTAGACCTTACTACAGTGGAGCAACAAAACCTTGCGCAGCCTTATATACCTAAACCTTGGAACTTATGCTACTACAGTATACTTAAGGTCTTGCAGGATTTGTGCCATCCACAGTACGGCCAGTAATAGACGCACTCGTGTGATAGACACACATGAGGATGGCCACCGCTGCCACTGCTTGCATTCTCAGATAATACGGTAGACTTGATTGCTTGACAAAGTTGAGCAACTCTTGATTACACAGGCCATATGTTTTCATGACAGGAGGTGCTCTTTGAGTCTTAGAGAAAGTGGAGAGGCTGTAAGAAGCCAGCACCACAACAAAGCACAAAACCGAACTCCCCAAACCTGTTTGTCCTTTAGATCTTCAGTTAGAACACCGTCAACATTTCAACAATCTTAGAAAAAAGTACTACTGAACAAAAGATATGAAAATATCCCCACAGGCAACCCTAGGCTGCAACCCCAGAGCCCTATACCCTGAACCCTGTAACCTGAAACCCTCTCTACCTGTGTGTATATCTATATCTCGATATATATATATATGTATAAACCTATTCTACTTTAACGTTAATCTAAACCAAGTTGCAGGAGCGCCCAGAAAACAGTCAAAATCGCATACCAGTAGGGCTTGCACGTCAGGGAGTAATATCTCGGCCCACGGTTTCGGTTTGGGGTTTGGAGTTCAGGGTCTAGAGTTGAAACCATGGGCCCCTAGCATGGGCCCCTAATCTGGGATCTTCATATACCTACTATATACTCAATATGTACCCTTCAGGGTCCCTAGAATCCCTCTAAAAGGCCTCAGGGCCCACATTAGGGGCCCATAATTCCAAGCTATCAGATAGGGTGCAGAGTTTAGAGCTTAGGGCGCGGAGGCTTCAGGATCCTGTTGGGGTTAAGGGTTTAGGGTTTAGGGATTGTTAGGGGTTTCGAATGAGGATCCTTTTTGGAGAATGCCTGTAGTAGGGACGTCATAGTTTGGTGTCCCTGAACCCATATTGGCTTCCGGGTTTGCGGTGTTGCGGTGTTGCGGTGCAGGGTTTTGGTTTCAGATGGTTTCAGGGAGTAGTGTTTTGGGCTTGCAGGGGGGCCGTCTCGTCCTCTCATATTCGAACTATGAAGCCCCAAAGATCACTAAACTAGGTACTTGGGGTTTTGGTACGACTGATGATTAGGCACAGGGACGCTTAGGGAACATATATACTGGCAGTATGGTTCATCGCCAGATTCCGAGCGCGTGCGTCACAAAGAGCACCAATTTTGAGGATTTCGGGCATAGGGCTCGCAAGCCCTACACCACCCTATATAAACCGTGTGTGGGGGGGGGTTTAGGGTTTAGGGTTTGGGGGGGGCGGGGGTGAAGATAGGCTACCAAAGAGGTCTTGCAATTGCAGGCTCATCCAGTTCTAACCTTTCGGTACCTCGGCTTCGAGCTTAGGAGTTAGGAGAGAACCCAGAGGGTCCAAGTACTCAACAATTAGGTACTTGGGTTTAGGGTACTAGTAATTGTAGTACAGATTTTGGGTAAGTATATGGTTATTAAGTACTTGGACCCTTAGGGGAGTTGGAATGTGTGTGAACAGTGAACAAAAAAGATCAACGCACAGCAGTTGTTCTTCAGCCTCTAACAGCTACCAGTATCAGGCAAATGCAGGTCAGCCTTAGTGTCATGTAGAGGCTGATTGATGTAGTATACAGTTTCGGCGCATATGACACTAGAGCCATGTCAGGATAAGAAGGCAACCATTTTGCCACACTGCTTGGACTCCGGGTGTGCGTTGTGACTATACAGCTTATGCCCGTGAATAGAAGTAAAGATAGCACGTGTTTGGGTGCAACGCTCGTTTGTGCAGGTACGTTGCAGACTCTACCCTGAGGATCCAAGTGCCTAACCGGCATATACATGCCCAGAACCTGTACATAGTACGATTACTCTGCCCACGTCATTAGCCATTGGGCACTTGGACCCTTAGGGCCAGAAACGCTACGCCCTATACATATCCCTATACATCCCATTAACGGGACCTTTATGTGGTACGTGGACCCTCAAGAATAGGTTTGGGTAAACCTCAAACCGTAAGCAAAACCCTCGAAACCCGAACCCTAAACCCTAAACCCTAAGTGTCTTGACTTGTCCCAGAAAACCATCCACAAACCCTAGACACTGCGTGCAGTTCAGGTTCAGGGTCCAGGGTTACCCTACAGCCTAAACCACCACAGCCCAAAAGTCCCCATGATCCGTGAATTGCTAAATCACTACTGCTTAGCCCCACATAGCGGCTCCCATGTAGTTCTATTTTGCGTAGCGCATGATCAGACCCGAACCTTAGCCGGATGAACCTCAAAACCCTATACCTGAAACTTCAGGAACCGCTGGATGAATCTTGAACCCTGCCCCAAAGCACTTTGGCCTGTTTGTTGAGCTCATTTGCCTAGAAAATGTTAACCTTCCCCTTACAGTCCCTTAGGGTTTAGGGCCTCGATTTGGGGCCCTTACACCAGGATTCTATAAGCCCCAAACGGCAAAGGATTACCTACTCGACTCTCAAGTTGCGCCGGCCTAAACCCTCAGCTCCAACCCTTAAGCCCTCCGCCCTGCAGCCTATAAATTCTAAACCCCGAGCCCTAATACCTCTGCTCTAAACTCTAAATCCCGAACACCTAGCTCTTTGGCCCACAAAAACCCTTTACCCAGAGGGTCCAAGTACTCAACAATTAGGTACTTGGGTTTAGGGTACTAGTAATTGTAGTACAGATTTTCGGTAAGTATATGGTTATTAAGTACTTGGACCCTTAGGGTTAACCCTAAACCCTAAACCCTTAATCTTGGGGTCCAAGGAACAGCCACCTGATGCCTCCGGCCTCGAACCCTTCCTCCTCAGGTCTGTCGGACGCGCAACGGGAAGCAATGTTCATCATAATTGCGCCAGCCACCTGGCTTAACAATTGGATGGGATGCCTTAACAATAATACTTGCATTGGGCCCTAAAGTCTGCAGCTGTTACCTACATTGGGGTTTTTGGAGGGTTGGGGTTTAGGGCTTGAGGCATGCAGGATTGCCCAATAGCCTGGTTTAGGGCTCGCTGTTTTTGAAGGAGCTTTATTTACAAAGGGAGCGCTTTTGACGCCATTTTCTTGTGTTACTGAAGAATTGGAAAGAAACCCTAAACCGGAAAACCTAAACCCTAAACCCTAAAACCCTGTAAGGGTTCAGGGTCAGACATGAGACGTTACAGCTCATAGGAGCTTTTGGAGGGTCAGGAGGACTTAGAAATTAAAGAGGTGAATAGCGGCGATCGCCGGGGGGGTTCATTCTATGGCTTCTAGGGTTTCGGGTTTAGAGGTTAGTGTTTAGTGGTTTAGGGTTTAGGGGTTTAGGGGTTTGGGGTCAGAAGTAGACTTACCAAGTCGCCCGGGCCAGCAACTGGGACAGATTGGAGCAAGCCCGTATACATATGATCCATAGTCTAAGCTCCTAGTATCCCCCTTAAGAACACCTATAATACTCCCATATATAATTCCCTATATGAACCCTATTTCAGGAGTTTAAAATTTAGCTCATATCCGAACCCCCTCAGCGCATCAGACAGTGACGTCTGATGGACAGGCCAAGGCCAGCATGGGCATGTCCGAAACGAAGGTTCAAGGTTTAGATGATACGAATATCTATTTTTAAGGACGTCTGGCAAGGCAAGAATTTCTGGAACTCCAAGAATATGACCACAACAACGGTTGGATGAGACCACCAGAAAAAACGGTAAGGTCATTCTAGCAACTACCAAGACCTTGTACCCTTAAATAGGGGTAGATGGTCCTTCACAAGAAGTATTTACAGTAGGGTATAGAAGAACTGATGGAAGGTCTAGTAGCCCAAAGGGTCCATGTAGGTATATGGTATATACTTAGGGCCCAACGCGGTTCCCATATACCTATGTTAAGGCCCAAGTATGTACCATACATCGCTACATGGACCCTTTGGGTAGTATAGTTCCTGGAGAAGATGTGCTTATTGGGCTTCGGAACCCCAGCTCGCGTGGAGCGATTACGTCACCTCGGAGCCAAACCCAGACCTCTGAGAGGATGTAAAACAGGCGCCCCTATAGATATGTAGGGTTTAGGGTTTAGGGTTTAGGACCCCTCTATGTGGCTCTAGGGCATCTAATCTTCAGATCCCTTCGCTGGTCGGGGAACGGACTGTAAACGCAACCCAGAATCAACAAGGAGCATGCGGTATAAGGCCCTCATAGGGGTTAGGGGAAGGTTTTATAGGGGCTGCCATAAGTCATAATTACTCCCCCTGAAGCAGATAGAATATGGGGTATATGGGGATCTTATTATAATATACCCAAAGCCATATTCTACCTACTTAAAGGGGACTTATTCAAAAAAAAGAAAGTAGAACCACCCACCATCAAGCCGAATGGCTGCACCAAAGGTTTAGGGTTTAAACCCTGCCCTAAACCCTGAACCCTACCTAGACCCTCCAATGTAATGCCTTTTTGGTAGTCCTAATAAGAGTCCTAAACGAAAAAAGCATAACAAACCCCAAAAGGAACTACATTGGAGGGACCAGGTAAGGGTTCGGGGACAACCAACAAAAAGGAGAACTAAAGCAGATCCGCCGACCTGTAGACATCAGACGAGCTTCAGTCAATACGGTGGATACTAAAAATCCTGCATGACCCTAAGTACCTTAGACCTTGGGTATTATAGTACCATAGTATATCAAGGTCATGCAGGATTTTTAGTATCAACAGTATGTCCTACATAATTTACTGGGTTGAAGGCTTAGGGAATAGGATAATTCCTACGTAGTCATTGGGTTTAGGGGCTAGGAGTTGGGGAATATGTCCAACATGATTTAATGGACATGGGTTCCTTATTAGGGACTATATTAAGGACTATACCCAACTGCAAGAGGGACCCCTATGTCCGCTTTTCAGGGCCCCTTAAGAAGGCTAATATTGACAGTAGCTAAGATGGGTGATACAAATTCTGCTTGAAAGAGGACCAACAGGCTGGCCTTGCCTCCTCGGCTGAAAAAAATCTGCCAGGATAGGGGGCTTTAATGGTTGGAAAGCCTTACCAGGCAGTTTAAGGTTTTATGTTTCGGGAGTGTCTTATGCTACATGCAAAATAAAGCAGAGGTCTGAAGAGACCAGAATTCTAAGGGTCTATGTACCCAACAATTAGGTCCTCCATCAGGGGATTTATAGGGATATGTAGGGTTCAGGTTTTAGGGCCCTAAGGGTCTATGTCCCCGATATTTAAGTAGGTAGGACTTGGGTAATAGCAATTGTTATACAGGTTTGGGCTTGTATATGATCATTGGGTGCTTGGACCATTAGGGGTCTTACAATACCTCAACCCTAAACCCTAAACCGTAACCGTTCCTTAGAAGGACTTTCTGCCAGGATACATCGCCAGCGGTCTGACAAATGCCAGCCCAGGTAGCTGACGTCCAGTTGTGCTGCTCCCGGAAAAACACGCCGTAAAGGGACCATTCCTACGGGTTGAGGATTTAGGGTTTAGGGTTTAGGGGTGGGTACTAACAGTTCTGCATGATCCCAAGTACCTCCCATTTTGGAAATGATGGCATTATAGTAAATTTATGCAGGGATCGTAATATCAACAACATTACAGGTCCAAGCACTTACTTGCCCAAAAAACCCTGTACTACCATTAGGCGTCCGGGCGGGGTAAAGCACTCCCCCTAACGCGATGCGGGCGTCATTGGTTTGCTGAAAGTTCTGGCAGGCGCCGTGAATCTCAGCTTTGCCGAGATCTTGTGCCCTCGCGTTCTTGGGCCAACGTCCGCCCTAAAACAGAAAGGACACAAGATTATAAGGTCGCGGGATTCTACTGAAGCAGCAACCGCAAGAGTTGTCCAGAGGCCATTCACTTGTTGGCTTGCACGATTCAATGGCGCCATTGGGCCTCATGTATGTGGTTGCTGAGAGCATCGGAAGTCTCTCCATTCGCCCCCTGGCATGCCTTGTTGGCATGCCACCACCAGCCGTCAAGGGACTGTGTACCGGCCCATATTCTTGGGACAGCCCAAGGCTTTGTGAACTCTTTGTTTCTGTTCGGTTGAGTTTGTCACGCACAACCCCTGGCAAATCAACAGCGTAAGCCTGGGCCCAAAAAGACTGGTGTCATTCATACCATTCTGGCATTTTCCTATGTTATGTTTGCTTGGGGACCCGCCGGGGAGAACCCAAAATACATGATATGTAGTCTAAACTCCTAGTATCCCCCTTAATAACCCCTATAATAATCCCAGATATGAAGCTCCATATAACCCTTTGAAGGAGTTTAGGCAGTAGCTCACATGGAGCCTTAGGGGAATGACGGTGATTAAGAGTTGAGGCCGATCAGTTCGAGATGCACGGGTGCTTTGGAGCACAGGCGCAGATCTCTTTCACCATCCATTCCCCAAAGGGTCCATGTAGTAATATGGTATATACTTGGGCCTTAAAGTAGGTATATGGGAACCCCTTTGGGCCCTAAGTATATACCATATACCTACATGGACCCTTTGGGTTCCAGGTTCCCCAGTAATAAGAGTACGTTTTATCCTAATATTCAGCTTTAATAAGGAGACTCTAAAACAACAAGGGGAAAAGGGTACTACTGGACTATTGGGCATTAGAGATCCCGACGCCTCCACCCCACTCTTTAAGCAACCATGACTTTAGGGCTTTGAGACGCTCAGCGTGTAAGGAAAAAGATGAGCTTCATTCTGTTAATCCACGATGGAATGGGAGTTTCCATAACACCTCATGTAAGTACCCCAAAGAAGGGACGCCGCCCCTTGCTGGAAGCTCCCTCATATCACATATGAAGGGAACCCGGGGCTTCTCGCAGGGAAAGGGCTAGCTGCCTAGGTACACTACTAAACAATAGTCTTCTGTATATACAGTAATATGAAGGGGCTAGATGATATTTCCCGCCTATGACTTGTAGAACTTGGATCTTGACTACCTACGTCATAATGTTGAATCCCGACTAGGGTGTGCAACGAAGTAAAGCTTGAACATATTATGTACCTTTTCTGCCCGAAAAATCTGAGGAAGCGTCGTGATGAGGCCAGAGCGCTATTTGTTTAATATGAAGGCCGGGTTCTAGTACCTTTGGAACGTTGAAACCTGATGCCACCAAAAACCATCCATCTTTTTTATTAAACCGCGTATTCGAACAGGCCAGGCTATCAAATTTCCGTAACCCCTAAATCCTAAACTTAAACCCTAAACCAACAAATTCAAAAGGGTGTAGTCCAGCAGACCCTTGATCCTATCGAAGATTTGCCAGGGCTCAAGTGTGCCTAAACGATAAACCTAAACCCTAAACCCTAAACCGTATGGCAAAGGTCCTTCAAGTGGTTTAATTTAGTGAAACCAAAAAGTTGAAATCTGAAGTCTGATGCTACGACAACCATCAATTCAGCTGTGTTTTTTGGTGGCTTAATCCAGTAAGATTATATTCCTTATATAAAATACCATAAAAGGAGGATATGATCTTACTCTATATTGGGTACCATAGTATCCCCAAATACAATACTACTCAATTGCTTATTTAACAGCCCTGAACCCTAAACCCTATCAGCCCAGGCAATGGACATCCTCCTAACGGGCTAGTCTGGCAGGCCCCCCCTGAAACTCAATCCCTAAGGGTCCAAGGACCCAAATAATGGGGTCAGTTTAAAGGGGTTATAGCAGGATACATAGGGATATATGGGGACTGTATTGGGGTATATAGGACCTAAATAACAGGGTTTGCGGGTCCAAATACCATTAGCATTGTAGTATTTGGGCGCTAAAACCCTATTATTTGAGTCCTTTATACCCCTATATAGTCCCCATATAGCCTTATATATCCCTATAACCCATTTAAAGGGACCCTATCATTTGGGTCCTTGGACCCTTAGGGAATAAAATGGATGCTTTGGGTGGGTGGAGGCCGGTCAAAACGGTTTTAGCTGTTTCTAATAATTTGATTTCAAGTTGAATTTCATCGCGCTTGAATTCTCTTGATTAGTTCCATGAGCTTTTCATCAGCCTTAACTCGCTTTTACTGAATTAATCGGCTTGAAAACCCTAAACCCTAGACCCCAAAACCCCAAACCCCAAAACCCCAAACCCCAAAACCCCAAACCCTAAAAGCTCAGGCATTTAAACCCTAAACCCTAAACCTATATTTAAACCTAAAGGCAAGGCCAAGCTCTGTTCCCGAGGGCGCAGCCCTTCCCATTCTCTACGAAGCTACACAAAATTGAGCACATAGGGTTCAGGATTTTAGGGGTTTAGGGTTTTGGGGTTTAGGCCCTGCCCCTTCCTATTCTGTGCAAAACAAAGCCGAGCTGCGCAGTTCCCTTCTCTTCCCTCTAAACCCTAAACCCCAAACCCTAAACCTTTCTCTCCCCTCTCTTATGAGTTCTTTTAGAATTCGGTAGTAGCCGAGGGATCTCGCGTCCGTTGATGCAGCCCCGCATCCCACATTTTCTTCCTTACACCACCATTTCGTGGGCTCCTCATCTACGATAAACCCTATAAGCCTCACACCCTTCAACCCTAAACCGTATTATAACCCCGTTATAGTAGTTTCCATTTTCTTTTCCATTATCCCCATACAACCCCAACCCTAAACCCTAAACCCTAAATACCCTAAACCCTATACTATAGGAGTTTCCATGTTCTTTTCCATTTAACCTCCTTTCCTTACATCACTAGCTGCCAGGGTGCTGTCTGGTAGGAGATGTTGTGGTTGAAGGCTGCAAGGCCTCGGTGCTCCGAAAGACAAGTGAGAAACAGACTAGAGTTTAGGGTTTAGGGGCTTAGGGTTTCAGATCTACAAGGGTTATGGTTAGGGTATGAGGGTTTAGGGTCTAGGCTGTGGGGGTTCGAGTTTGGGGTAAAAATCGCCATGGTTATCAGATCTGGAAAGGGGTCAGGTACCCAACAAGTAGGTACAAGGGATTTTGGTACCGATATTTGTAGTACAGGTTTTGTTGAGGACTGTGTCTGTTGCAGACATGGACCCTCAGGCGGAGCAGCAAAAAGCAACGTGCTGCTCAACCCTAAAATTCTGGGTTCCCCTACTACGCTTTTTCTACCCCCCGTTGTTCCACCCCTAAAACCTAAACCCTAAACCCACCTTGATTAGCCTTAAGTAGGCCTAGCTATCTCTAAGAAACCCTAGATGAGGAGGAACCATGGGGGCCACAGTATAGAGCGGTTGCAACATCCTAAACCCTCAACCCGGAACCCTAAACCCTGAACCCTTTTTGGAGGGTCAGGGGGACTTATAGTAAGTAGGTTAATAGTCCCTATAACCCACATAGCAACCCTAGTTATCCCTCTTATTAGCCTACTTACTAAGTCCCCCTGATCCCCCTGACCCTCCAAGTAACAGACCCTTATGGCCAACCGAGAGGCTAATGAGAATGCAAGGAAGATAGAGGTCCCGTGGCAGAGCTGTTCTCTGCTTCTCAACCTGCAGATTAAAGGCTCTCCCGTTCAGGATTTATCAGGGTTCAGGGTTATAGTCCCCCTTAAGTAGATAGAATATGGGATATACGGGGATGTTATTACAATATATCCAGATCATTCCAGATCCATATTCTATCTACTTTAGGGGGACTGTAAGGGTTCAGGGTTAAGTACAGAGTGGAGAAACCAGTGGACAAGCCAATGGAAGAGGGCATAGAACTTTTTGGTCTACAAGGAACTCCAGACGTCTAAGTCTAAGGCTTGAGGCGGTTTAACCCTATATAGTCCCCCTTAAGTAGATAGAATATAGCTTTGGGTAGAGTATAGTAAGATCCCCAAATACCCCCTATTCTATCTACTTAAGCTATAAACCCCAATCAGAGCAGGTCTAGGGGTCTGAGCTGTAAGGTTCACGGTTGGCTTGAGGGTCGAGGGAGTTACCCTAAACCCTAAACCCTAAACCTTAAACCTTAAACCCTAAACCCTAAACCCTAAACCTTAAACCTTAAACCCTAAACCCTAAACCCTAAACCCGAGGGGGGCTTCAGCTTTAGGAGTCTAGCTTCTGGGGGTTCAAAGGTCTACTGTGTATCGAAGAAGTCTTGCACCACCCTATGAATATGGGGGGTTTCCCAAGATTAGGGGTACCTTTTTGGGGGTTCCCATAATAAGGACTATAGTATTTGGGGGTTCATATTGGGGTCCCCTATTCAGGAAAACTACCATATAGTCTCCCTTAAGTAGATAGAGTGTAGCTTTGAGTGTTCTATAATAAGATCGCCATGTACCCCCAAATTCTATCTACTTAAGGGGGGGCTATACCCAATAACGGCAGTTGCGGTATTTTGGGGATACCAAGTGGTGCGATGTCCTCCATCCAGCATAGGGCTCAGGGACTAGGAGCTCAAGAGCTAAGGGGTTTGAGTTTAGGGTTTACGGGTTTAGGGTTTAGGGTTTGGGGTTTAGGAGGTTTAAGGCTTAGGATTTAGGGTTTAGGAGGTGTAGGGTTCAGGGTCTACACCCTATAAACCCTCAACCTTGAACCTGGAACCACAAAAACCATAACCTTAAATCTAGAACCCAAAACCCTAAATCTTGCAGTAGCAGTACGGTACTGGGGTTCTGAGCCAAATCCACACTTTTGGGGCTTGCGGCTGTATGATTTATGGTTTAGGGTTAGTCTAGGGTTGATGATTGGATTTTCAGATTGTGGTTGCGTTTGAAGGTTAAGCGATCGATCTTTTTGAGGTTGCCGTATCTCTTCTTGGAATAGACATATGTGGGTTTAGGGTTTAGGGATATCATTTGGCAGGGGCTGCTTCGTACCTGTGCAGGAAAGACCTTTCATCAACGTGAGTCAGTATACTATCGCACCATCGCTCCTAGGGTTCACGACTATATGGCCATGCAGGGATTGGTCCATCCAGCGCACCGTCCCCAGAACGGAACTAGCCCGGGCAGGGCGAAATAATGATGATGGGATTTCTGTGCATGGGAGGGGCCAATATAAATTCCAACATGCTGTAATGCAATAGTTCTCAGAGAGACTGCCGACAAGGGCCCCAATTTTGGCGCTTTTTTAGGAGGGCACCGTTATCATGAATGGCCAAATCTAAGCCCTGTAAGCTGCAAATCCTGAATCATGTCTCCTAACACTTACCCTAAGCACTAAATCCGAAACCCTGTCTAGGGTCCTAGGAGATCAGCTGTTTGGGCTTGGGGTTTGAGTCAAGGCTTAGGGTTTCGGGCTTGAGGTTTAGGGCTTGGGGTTTAGGCATAGTCATGGATCTCTATAAGTGATCTCCTCAGAAGGAAGCCCCATATTGATAAGGATCAACAAAGAGTCAACAGCCTTCAACAAGCCCCAATACCACCCTAAATCCTAGGCCCCAAGCCAATAAGGCCTTAATGGTCCCTTGTTTTAGGGGTTCTTTTCTGGAGGGAGTCGCACCCTATGACTTGAGGATTTTCGGTGTCGGGTAGGGACTTAGGGCTTCCGGGTCTAAGTTCAGTAGGGGCTTAGGGTGTAGGCTACTCCGTGACGAGCATGAGACTCGGATAGCTCAATACGTCTGCTAATACTTTAATTTGACTTTTCCAACACCTATACTGCAATTACTATGATCCAAGTCCCAAGCACCAAAACTGTTGATTACATGATCTCCTAGGGACAGCGTTTGCGGTTTCGGAAGAATCGGAAACAGCGATCAGGGTTTTCAGAAAACCGGGCATATCAAGCACATCCTTCATTAGCCTTGAATGTTCGAAGAACATCCGATTTATCTAATGGTTGTACAACCAGTGGTTCAGCACGAATGTCGGACGCTTCTGGCCAGGTGCCCTTGGACCCTTTGGACCCTAAACCCTAGACCCGAAACTAAACCCTAAACTTAACATCTAAGCCTGTAACTTGCATTGAAGACCTTGCACCACCTGTCTATGATGGCCTAGATACGCACAATTAGGGACCAAAAGCCCCCTTTTCAAGGTTCCTGGGAGGCCGAAAACCCTAGACTAACATCCGAAATCTAAGCTCCCTAAATCCTAAACCTCTTAAAGCCTTAATCCGAAAGGGGTCCAAGAACCCAATAATTAGGTCCTTGGGAACGCGTACTAGTAAGTCTAGTACAGGGTTTCGGGTAGGTATTTGATTATTGGCTACTTGGACCCTTAGGGAAACTCCTGAAGCTGAATTATAAATCCTATACCCTAAACACCATGCACAAACCGACCCTAAACTCTAAGCCCTACGTGGCACTTAGGACCTCTACTAAGGGTTAACCTTAGGTACCTATAACAGGAGTATAAGGGAATCCCGAAAGTTAAGGGTCTAAGGTCCAAGCTAAGTCCCAAGGAGAACCCTAAGCCCTAAACCCTAAACCCCAAACACAGGGCCTCGGGGTCGTTCTCGAAGAAAAGGTTTGACAACTCGTCTTCGGAGCGCATCGACGGGCGCATTCCACCACCAAGAAGGAGCCTGGTTTCTTCAAGGGTTGTCAAGGTTTAGAGTTGTAAGGGTTTAGGGTTTAGGGTAGGAGGGACCCCTAGAAGGGACCCCTAATCCCATTACCTCATATAACCTTTATGTGGGCTTTATATGCCCCCTATTCGACCAGGTGTACCCATATTACCCCAAAAAGCTACAAGGGTCCCCAGTGACAGTCCCTCCTAGAGCCCCTAGATATGTTCATAAGGGCCCTTTGAGGGGGATATGGGGGGTTATGTTGGAGTTCCATAGTGTTTAGGGTTCAAGGGTTCAAGAGTTTAGGATCTGAGGCTTTGAGGGTTGAGAGTTTGGGGTTTAGTTTGTGTACTGCAGCACTGCTTAAAACTGCAGCAACATTTCTGGGTAAGCCTTCAAGTTCGTGAAGCAGGTCGAGAGTGAGGTGTTTGTAGGGGTCACAGTATAGGGTTTAGATGCGTTTAGAGTCTAAGGATTCCGCTGCCGGTAAGGCCGGAGGCTGCTACCAGCGGGCCCTATGACTATATATAGATATATACACAAATATATAGCCCCCCTTCAGTAGATAGAATATGGGGTATATGGAGATCTTAATATCATAAACCCCAGGCTATATTCTATCTACTTAAGGGGGACTATAACCCCTAAGAGCCCGAACCAATCTCCCTAGAACCAGTTTTGAACTGTTTAGGGTTTAGGGTATGGGCTTTCCAAAATGAGCTATAATCTAAACTCCTAGTATCCCCCTGTATAGCCCCTATATTATCCCCAATATAACCCCCCCCATTAAGGAGTTTAGACTACAGCTCAAATCACCCATACCATAGGGGGACCTCACAGCCCACATCTACAGAAAGTGGCGCTATGTTGTTACTGGTTGCTCGGCCACCCAGGTAGCCTTGCTGCAAGAATCGGAATGATTACCCCTACTTGCCCATATCCTGTTGTGGTCCATGTGAATGTGAGGTAGCCTGTACCACATCATATACAATATACAATTTATCTAGGACCATACCATCGGCAAAAAAATAGGCTTCTACATGACGTAATCCTCGCTCTCGATGAAGAGAACCGCATGAACGTATGATATTTCTACCAAATAAAATAAGCGCCCGCTGTGCCCAAGAGCATTCCAAAGGCAGAGTCGTTTTGGTCCCAAAATAACTCCTAGAACTAAAGCAAAAAAAGTCCTGAGCCCCTCCCCAAAAAGTTCAATTTCAAATCCGAAGGATCTGGAAGCGAAAGCTTAAATTTTGGAACCTCAACTGCGAAGTAAGGATGGTAGCTGCTCTTCAAATGAGCTTTAGGGTTTAGGGAGTTATGTAGGCCCCTCCCCCCTAAACCCTAACTCTAAACCTAATTAGATAGGGGACTATTATAGAGGGGTATTAGGGGGGATACTCGGAGTTTAGGCTATAGCTCCAATGAGAATAGGAGGGTTGATTCCAGACCCGTTGGGTTTAGGATGTAGGATTCGGGGTCTAGGCTCAAACGCGGTTTCCCGGGCTAGCCCTTATGGACCTTGCCTGACAGGATATTTCTTTATATGAAGGGAAACCCCGCTCGAATGATATCAATTTGTGTCAGCTTCAGCATTGGTTTTGGGCCCTTTCTGTTCTTGAAATCTTTGTTAAAACCAATTCAATGAAAACCTATTGTACATTAACCAAAATCCAGGTACAATGTTGAAATCAGACTAAATCCTTTTTTGCGCAAAGCAAAATTGAATGAAACATATACCAGATTTTTCTATCAGTTGGAACCTTAAAGAAATCAAATGATTTTCCCTTGCCTCTCTTACTCTTACTGCCTACTCCTAAACTCTAAACCCTAGAAGGGTTTACGGGTGTGGTACTCTCTAGATCTGTTTCTTGCTGCTCATCCTCTAATTCACATTGCCTAAACCCTGAACCCTGGAACCTTCTTGCTCTCGCTGATACCTCTTACTCTAGCTCTTACTTCTTCTGCTGAATTGTACCACTTGCACTTGGCATGTTTTGCTTTTCCTTGCTGGATCTCGTTGGCCTCGGACGGTATTCTAGGGGGGGGTCATTAACCCATAGCTCGGACTGATCCCGAGAAGCCCCTACACAAACACAGTTTCCATTTGATATTCCATGGTTTTCTCCATTCTATGTTCCAGTATTGGGGTAAACCAGCTAAATCCCAAGCCCACTTTTCTAGGCCTCTGCAGAATGCCCAAATCCACGAACCCCAAACCTTAAACCCGAAGCGGGGAGCTGTGACCGGTGCGCCATAAGGGTGGCTGCCGATGCGTTGCTGATATGACTGAATTGCGAGGTCCTCATGGGTTTAGGGTTTAGCTTTTAGGATTCATGCAGAGGTTGGGGTATAAGGTTGAAGTGTTTAGGGTTATTGAGGGCTTTGCGGTCTAAGCATATATAAGACTGTGTAGGGGTACATGGGGTGTATATTGTGTTTTTTCAGGGATTTGGGGCACTCTTTACCTTTTAAAGTCACAACTGCACCTCGGCCCATAAGAAGGACTGGTTCAAAGGTTTGCGGTTTAGGGTTAAGGGCTAGGGTTTAGGGGACACTATTGATCTCTAGAAGCCCAGTTCCTCTTACAGTATGATCTTGAGCTATGTGTCCTAGAGGGGTATAGGCATAGGGCCCTAAACCCTAAACCCTAAGCCCCTAAGCCAAAGCCCTAGGGGAATCCTTAGATCCGCGTGAGCTACGCCTTGAGTGCTAACGAGCCCAAAAGGATACCAACCCAGCACCTCTAAGACTTCTTAAAAGCATAAATAAGGTTAGAGGGGTTTAGGGTTTAGGGTTATGGGGGTTATATAGGGTATAGGCTTGAGGGCGCATAGGGGTTATATAGGGACAGCTTGATAACGGAAAGAAAATGGAAACTACTACAGTATGATAGGGTATAATGTAGGGGTTTCATAGCAGAGGATTGACACAGAAAAACTGATTATTGAACAGCACCCTCAAACCTCAGAAGCCTAAACCCTGAATACATGAATGGCAAATGGAATCATGAGAACTGAAGCTCATTCCAATCTAGGGTTTAGGGGTGAGAGTCAGGTTCAGGGACTAGGGACTTTTTTCCTCGGTGATAGGAGATCTTCTTCCATTGAAGGTTTAGGATTTGAGCCCTGGACCAATTTATCTACATCCCTTTAAAGCCCTGGCAGGAGTTCCTCCGAAGAAAGCCCGATAACCTACAAATTTAGGGGTTATACCTGCAAGTCAGGTGGAATTTACGGCTGAAGTAGAGGTAGCTGGGCTTTAGGTAGCATTACTGAAGTTGAGAAGCCAGGACGATGACTGCGAAACTTTGAACTTCTACAGGCCCACGCGCTGATCGCTAACTCAAAGCGTCCGAGTGCCCAAGAATTAGGTACTTGGGATTTGAAGAATAGTAGTTGTAGTACAGGTGCTGCGTAAGTATATGATTCTTAAGTACTTGGACCGTTAGGGTAAGCTTTAATCCTAGACACTAAGCCATAACCCTATCCGCAACCCAGTCACCCACAGCTTTAGGGGTTATACCTACTAATTATGGGGTAATATCTATTAAAGTGGAGGTAACTGAGGATACAGGTAAACCTCGAAGTCATCTAAAATCTAAAAAGTAAGCGCCAAGCACTCAACCCTTCATACTAAAACTCTAGGCCCTACGCCCTAAACCTTAAACAGCCGGCCGAGCACACAGAGCCCCGGAAGTAGAGACTCCGAATAGTTTTTTTCGCTCTCCTGGCTTAGGGATTTAGGATTTAGGTTTCAGGCTGGGGGTTTTAGGGTCCTGTTACCACGTGGAACTCAGAATCAAGTGCTGTCGGCCATTAAGATATCGAATGGCATCTTGAGGGAACCGGGCTATGGTTTACTAGGGATTTACCTGCATAATCTATCCAAGGACCCTCCATGACCCTCCTTTTTGTACCCTTAAATAGCGGTATATGGTCCCCAATAGCGGGTATTTCGGGTAGATGGAGGGTGCAGGTCTATACATACATGTTATATGAGCTATAGTCTAAACTCCTAGCATCCCCCCTTAAGAACCCCCTATAATACTCCCCTATATAACCGCCTTTGAGGACTGTAGACCATAGCTGATGTGTCTCTCTCTCTCTCTTTCAACTTCAAAGCTGGTCATACTGGTTTAGGGTTTAGGGTTTAGGGTTTAAGCACCCTTATTGGGAGGTTTAATGGGATAATGGAAAAAGAAAATGGAAACTACTATAATGGGTTATATGTAGGGTAATATGGGTATTTCTCAATATAACCCCTATATAATCCCTTAAGGGGGGGCTTTTTATATAATCCCCTTATAATCCCTCTATACCCCTTGGGGTCCCTAGGGACCACCCCTTTTTGAGAAACTCCCGTACTGCCGTTTTTGGACTGTCTCTGGATGCTGTACGATTAGGGGTGAGCGTATACAGGCTTCCTTAGAACATCGTGTGTCCAATTGGGAGTCCATAAATCAAATCTATGGGTTAGATTCAAGGCAAAGTGGTATGACCTCAATCGACCTCACCCAGACTCATACCAAAAACCTTACCGCACCCTGAGGCTCTGAGGGTCCAAGTTCTGAATAATCATATACTTACCCAAGACCTGTGCTAAAATTGCTATGACCAAAGTCCAAATCCAGAGTACCCGCTTAAAAGGTACTGGGCTAAGAGTATCCCGTTGTTCAGGGCTTCGGTTTAGGGTCTGGGTTGGGTTCAGGCGTCACAGGTTCAGCGTGTTGTGTTGGCGACGGTGGTCCTGGGGGGCGGACCTTCCGTACACCGTAACCCTAAACCCTACACCAGGTAGTTTAGCAGAATGTCAACTCCCAATTTCAAGCCATTTTGATACTATTCCCTATATATGTACCATCACGTCCGGCGAGGTCCGGTGAGGTCGCTGTAGATTGCCCAGTACACCCTTGAAGGTGAACCCTAAACTCATAAACTCCAAGGTGAACTGGGTACTGTGAGCTATGCTCTTGCCAGAGCCCTGTGGGGTAGGAGCTTGCCTGGCGGCAAAAAACACGCTTCAGGGTGTAGGGTTTAGGTTTTCATTTGTCATTGTCATGGGACCTTTTCACCAAGGCACGAGTCCTTAGGGTGCCAAGGGGTTTAGGGTGTACAGGGTTTCAGCCTGAACTGGTACTAGGATCCCCGACAGGAGCCATGGTCTAAACTCGTATCCCCTTAAAGGGCCCCTATAATAATCCCCTATCTAACCCCCTTTAAGGAATTTAGGCCCTAAACCCTTAACCCCAAATCCCATATAAGCCCTCTACAGAGTTTAGACTACAGCTCATAGGACAGAGGGGTCTTCTTTGATTCGTCGGTCGTGAGCTCCCTGAATCCTTCCATGAAATTCCAAACTTATTTGTCAAAGGTTCAGGATTTAAGTTTCAGGGTTTGGGGTTAGAATTTTGCAGTCAGGCAAGGAATAAGCAGGTAGCTGGAGACAGCTCCCATCAAGCTCTAACTCACGGGGAGCTGAATCTAACCAACCATAGGGGTTAGGGTCTAGGTTTATGGATGAGGGTTTCGGGTTGAGGGTAGGGTAGAGACCAAGGGGCAGTGGGTTCGTGTACCTTCTCGGAGAGCAGGGCAGGCAAGAACTAGGGTGGTTACTAAACACCCTGCATGACCCTAAGTGTCTGATACTTTGGGAATAATGGTACCATGGTATACTAAGGTCATGCAGGACTTTTAGTATCAACAGTAGGTCAGTAACGGATGGTGAGACTTCCACAGAACAATCAAGGACCCAGGAATACCTGAACCCTCAAGCCCAGGCACGCGGTTTAGGGTTTAGAGCACATGAAAAGGGAAACTCTCACATAACCCGCTCAAAAGTCTGGACCTGAACCCTATAGAGTTTGTCTAAGCCCTAAACCCTGAACCCTCAACCCTAGAATTAGAACCCGAAAACCCGGAAAAAAGAAAAAAAAAAAACTTTACCCTAAACCCTACAAGCCTAAAACCATGGACCATGTCCTGGCTGCCGTGGCTGCTGGCCTGATTTGCCCAGTCTCTCTCTCTCTCGAAAGCGATCTGCTTATGGATTTGGGGGTTCCTTTATGAAGTTTTGGGTTTAGGGGCTTAGGGTTTTAGGGGTTCATGCGTGGATCAAAGTACCTAAACATCATGGGCTTCGGCATCTAAAACCATGCAGATGATACTGTTTAGGATGTGAACCCTCATTGCTTGGATATCGGGACCCTCTTTCTAGGATATGTCTGAGAACGGGTCTGTAAAATGTATCGGCAAAGGCTAAGTAAGAGACACTTTTAGGGGCCCTGCATGGCGGCTTAGGGCTCAGGTAGTGAGATACATAAATAAATAAATAGTATATATATATATATCAGGGTACAAGAGCATCACGGTACTTGCAGGGTCAGGTGATTTAGCACAAGATATTTCAGAACTCAATCATGCCCACTATTAATAATTAACCTACTTGTTAGGACCTCTCTGACCTTCCATGTGTTTGTTCTGTGTGTGTGTTTTTTTGTTTAAATCTCATCTGGTATACGCAGGACGGGAAACCGGTGGGGCAGTTCCCCACGACATAAACCTCGAAGTTCAATCACAAGCTCATAAACATGAATTCCATGTGCATTCTTACTGTGCTAGCTTGAGTAACATAATCCGAGGAGTCAAACTTCAAATGCACAAAAAACATAGAATATGCATTGGTTCTTAACGGCAGCCACCATCTCAAAAACACAGAGCCGACTGCAGGAAGCAAAACCATCTGGAGACCGTAGATCGCCAAAAGACTGACCTCAAATCGTACCCTAAGCCCCAAACCCTAAACCCTACACCTAGTGGCCCTAAGCGCAAGCATCTAAAGCAGAAATTTTGTTCAAAGTCCACCTCTACTCAGCCCTAATGGTCCAGCGAGCGGGTAAAAGCAATACAGCAAACGGAAAATCCTAACCCCCATCCAAAATTTGCAGAAGACCCTCTACGGGAGGTTTCGCAAAAAACTGGGCTCTCAGGAACCCTTGAAATCTGCAAGGACTTTGTGGGGATTATAGGGGTCTCGCCCAAAGATCACTAAGCCCTTATAAACCCCTGAACAAATCCTGTTGCAAACTGCCCTTGGCTGACTGTTGGGGGCGCCTGAACGCTTCAAGGGACGCGGGCCTATACCTGGGGTTTAATGTCCCTAGGGATATGGCAGTGAGTCGAAACCCCGTGCCCGATGGCCCGCGCGGACAAGCCTCTGTTACATGCCCTTGAAACGCGGGGCTTGTTACATACCTCTTGTCGCGCGTTGTCGAACGGCTATAAAAGACTTAGAATTGGA
>CAJNIZ010003397.1:0-23726 GCA_905231905.1 Symbiodinium pilosum | reverse complement strand
CCGACGCGCGCGTAGTAGTAGTAGTGGTAGTAGTAGTAGTAGTAGTAGGAGTAGTAGTAGGAGTAGGAGTAGTAGGAGTAGTAGGAGTAGTAGTAGTAGTAGTAGTAGTGGCTTGTCGCGTAGTTGACGGTAGGGTTTTCTGCAAGTCCGCATCCGAAGTCAGGGGCAGGCGCATCATTTTCTGCAGGGGGCTTTTGAATCAGAACTCCACAAACCCCTTGGACTAATGGGCGTAGCTTGGACTATTGGGGCGATGATAATTTGAAATCTCACACCCTTGGACTACTGGGGCGTAGCCCAAAAAATCAGCTAAGCCGCATCTGACAAGATCTAACGTCGGTAGATGTCGAGAAATGAACAAACCCAGCCCACTCAAAAAAACGTGAAATGAGCACGAAACCACCATAAAACGCACATTTTCAAAGAACACGAAAACCCCAATTCTAACCCAGGCGCTTTCCCAGAAATCCTGAAAAAGCACGAAACCACCATAAAACGCACGTGAAGTAAAGAAAACGCACCATTAAATACACGACAATTTCTTAGGCGGTGGTGGTGGTAGTAGTAGTAGTAGTAGTGGTGGTGGTGGTGATGGTAGTAGTAGTAGTAGTAGTAGTAGTAGTAACTACGTCGTACGTAGTACGTGGTATGTGGTACGTAGTAGTAGCACTGCCTCAAGTAGCTATCAAAATAATTTTTCGGCCTCTGTAAGAGTTCTAAATTTCTCGAGATTTTTGGATGTTGATCGTTCGCGCGCCCCACCTCCCCTTCTTTCTTTTAATTATATCTATTTGATTATTTTCGTCGTTGGGAATAGGAACCGCGCTTTATGGATCCGTATATATAATATTGGAATCCCTTATCTATATAATTTGATAATTATGATTACATAATCTTATTGGATGAGTTGGATGATTCAGTTAGGAGGAGAAGGGATTCTAAGATCCGAGATATTTTTTAAATTTTCTTCACTCAATTCAGAAAGGCATTCTCAACAAGCCATTCCGGGAAAATTGTAGTAGATGCATCTTTCAAAAAAAATGTCAAAAAGCTAGCTGGCAGCAATATTATCTCGTAGGCAAGTGTCGAGAGAATAGTCGCCTATTTCTATCAAGAAATGCAGGATCTATTAGGATTGAGATAATTTTTCGAAAAAATATTTTGAGTGATAATTATTTCTCCTAATATTAGCTTGTTTGATCTCAGGAGCATAGGATTGCCTTATTGAAACTAAGTGCAGGAGATTGCGATTTTAAGAGCCTTCAAGACAAGCCGAACGTTGATTTGTTGTAACTCTAGCTTGCTATTTAGTATATCTTAAATTCGTTGCTTTGCGTCGGCTATTCAAGCATATATACCGAAAGATTTTATAAGACCAAGATTTTTTTGTTAATTGGATGATGATTCATAAATTAGGTTGCCGGTCTATTAAGCTCTCTATATGTCGGCTCGTCGTTCTCATAGAATCTCGATTTATCGTTCTCTGATTTTGTCAATTAAAAGATATCTGAAATCGATTTCTTTAATTGATTTAGGAAATATTCGTTAAGAATCTATAAAAGATATTGATTTAATAATTATTCAATATAGGTTGACTTATCAAAATTAATGATAAGGATATTCTAATTCTTTGATTTCAAAAAAAATCATCTTGAATTTTTTGGTCGGGAGCATGGCCACTAGAGAGAGGATTCTGATAATGGATTGATAAGTAAATTTCTTGATTAAGAAGGAATATATATGCCGTAGAAGTCTTGGGGAGCCTTGTTTATAAGTAAGCTTTATATTGGTTCACGAGAATTAGCCTCGCGTCCGTTGGCAAACTAATGAAAAGAGCGGGAAATCATCATCTAAGATTATTGAATTTTTCTCCTAATGGATTCGTAACGCGCGGTCACGTGACTAGATTCTTGTAATGCCGACTATTCTCGCGGAATGATGAAGAAAACAAGAAATATAAAAAGATTTTTCAGAATATACGCGAGTAAAGATATATAGATTTATAGGATCGATCTCTCTTAAAATAATAGATTATATATTCGAAGAATTTTCTTCAAATATTGATATTTAGAAAATGATATATTCAATCTTTTATAGAAAGAAATTGATATAATATGAGATCTTAGGAATCTTCAATTTTCTCTAATAGGATATAAGAAGATGATTTATTATTGAAATAAATATTATTGAGATTTTAAAAGATTAGATATTATAATTTCTCATATGATTTAGAAAATAAGGAAATGAGATAATGAGAATAGGTCGCAATCCCTCCTAAGAATTGCCTATCGCAACGAGGACCTCCCAAGAATCGCTTATAGACGATCTTGGGAGGAAGGCATCTAGAAGGCGTTGGATGCGCAAGGCAGAAGGCCCTGGAATGGAGATCTGCGACAAGATTTTGAAGCATCGAGAAACCGTATCTGATCTAATCTCGCCCGCAGGCGGGAGGCGAGAGGATATAATGGGAATAGAAGTTTTGCGACGTATAATACGTAATTGATCAGGCTCGGGCATTTAAGCCCATAAGCCCGAAGCAAGGAGGGCTGCACGGGCCTTGCGAGCGAAGCCCTCCCGAACAAGAATTTCGGCAAGACCGGCACGCACCTCATCTGAACGGACCTCCCGAGCGAGTATCTCCCAAGTTGTTGCGTTCGCCCTCTTGCCAGTGGCGCAAGCGATCTAGAATAAGCCGCGAAGCCTTGCCGGAGGATTCCGCTCCAGGGCCTTCTGGCTTGCGAATCCAACGCCTGCTAGATGCCTGCCTCCCAGGGTCGTCTGCAGGATTGCGGAGAGTAGCTGGCGGCTCTCGTCAATTTGCTTGTTCGGGGAGCGGTTGGGGAGCTCCTCCGCCATTTGATTCGCAAGTATTTGCTCGAGACCGTGCGAGAAGGCGCTCGTCATTTTTTCTGTCAACGTAATTTGGCGTTGCCGTCCCTGTTGGGGTTAAAGAAAGCCGCCCACGCCACTCGCGCCTGGGCTGACAGCGAGAACTGGGCCACGGACAAAGTGCTTGTCAAATTTGATGCCGCCGATGTTTGTAACTGTGGTGACCGTGGGGCGATCTTGCAGCGCGCCCGAGAATAATTCTATTCCTTCGTCTATTAGATCTGCTGGTATTGCAGCCAGCCTTTCCGCTTGCGATTCGGCGAGAACGTCCTGACCTTTCCCTGCAACGTCCAATAGGGCGACCTCCTCAGGTCCTTATTATTTGATGCCGCCATATAGCCGCTTGCTCTTGAGTTCCGGACCGGGTCAACTGACCCTAGCACCTTCTTCCTTGACGACGCCGTCCTGGGAGGCTCTGTTATTGTTGGTGCCGCACTTATTCCCACGCAATGACGTGCCGCGGATTTGGGGCTTCAGCTCAACCTCAGCAAGTCTGAGGCCGTTCTTGTCGGAGGCACTGATCCTGCTATTTTGTAGGTCCATCTGCCATGGGAATTCCTCTTCGCCGTTGATGGCCAAAGCCGCGTCTGCCACAATTGCGAATTTTTGGGCGCTCCCATCGTCGAGAGGTCCTTCATGCATGACCGCCCATTGCAGCGTGTCCGTCAAATTGAACCTTTGTTGGCTGCCATCGCCGTTCTCTCCGACCCTCAGATTGGCCTACGCCTGCTCCGAGCGTGCGTTGGCTACGCTCGGGCGTTTCTCGGCATGCGCTGCACTCCGTCGCATGTCCATATTGATGTTCTTGTGCAATTTGACCAGCTTGTCCAAAGCACTCTCGCCACGCTGACAGGTTTGCCTCTGACTAAGCTTCAGCATGAGCAGGCCTCCCTGGAATTTGCCTGGGCGGTCCTCGGGATGCAGTCGGCCACTCTTCCCGTCCCTGCAGTTCAGCTTGCATCTCTTGCCGCCCGGAAGGATACATGTATTTCACTTGTCCCGAACCTATATCCGACTGCATTCAGACGACAGAATGGCCATAGCTTGGCCGCGCTCAATAGGGAGTTGCCCGCCGCGATCGGTCCTTCTGAGGCGCTTGCCTCCACTCAGCGCGTGCTCTCCAAGCGACTTGATGAGAGTAGGGGGAGACGCCTGCTTGCCTCCTCTCCTGCCGCCGACCGTGCTGAGCTCTGAGGTCCAACTCGGCGCACGTGCTTTCTTGATGACTATTTTCCAGGGCGCTTGTCGTATGGAGCCCATAATCATCCTTGAGGAGCTACGCCGCCGCCTGCGCATATCTGATATTAGGGACGTCGTGCGACAATGTGTTGGACGTCCATTCGCAATATATAAGTATGTATCTGATAGATGGCGATAGGACCAGATATCATCCGATTGCCCGTAAACTTGTTGCTGCGTGGGCCGACAGGGCCGACTTGCAGCCAGAATATGCGAAATCCGACCCCTTCTCCTCCAATGCCCTGATGAAGTGCGTCTGGCTTCCCGCCGGCCTGCCGATGAATTCCTGCCTGCTTGGGACGGGGCTCCCCCCCACTCGACGAGCCATTGGCGGCCGCGTCGGCCTATGCTGCGTTCAAAGCCTCTTACTTGAATATGGTAAGGACGTATGCCCTGGCCCCTCGTTATTGAGAGCACTGGGACCTGGGAGTCTACACCCGTTAAGTTTCTTGATCGTATTGCTCGCGTTGTTACGATTATCGTTACAACCCTGCAAGACCAATTGCAATAGAAATTACGTCTTGCCATCCGCTCCAATCATAGCCGCTCTCTATTCTCCTGGCGGGTCCTGCCCGCGCCCACTACAGCCATCATCTAGGCATATATTGCAGATATCCTTGTCCAGCTTGCCACGGACTAGGAGACCGGTTCTCCGCCTGGGCTTGACCTGATGCACTTCCTCCTTTCTCCGTCTAGATTGCAGCTTCCTCTATTCTGGCGTCTATTATCGTTTCTATAGCCGACGTCTATTTATATTTTTCAATTTGAAGAATCCTCATCGTCTATTATCGTAATAATCTTGACCGCTTCGTATTTTATCTATCAATCAGAAAAGATGATATGATTGAAGGAAAATCGACCTTGATCAATTGAGTCATATAGATTTTTCTCAAGATAAATTTCCAATATAAATTCATATCGTAAATAATTGAAAAAAAATAAATAATATGAATCATTCAGAATATCATATAGATTATATATCATTCCTAATCTCTCCTATAATATATAGATCCTAATATCATAATATCTAGGGAAATTATTTGAAGATAATAATATCATTTCATGAATGTAATTCCTTAGATTTATCTCTTATAATCTATCGATATATAGAATCATCAATTATTCGTTTCTTCTTAATGGATATCAATAAATTTTATGATGATATTATTTATTCCTGATCTCTCTATTTCATTCCAATCCTCGAATTTTGATTTCTCAATCTTAAGCCTAATAGATCATGAATCTTTTGGCAAATATTTTATAAGATTATCTCATATCTATAATTCTTATCAAAATATATCTTTTCTATGGGCTCCAGATTTTGAATGAAGATTATCAAAATTTTGATATTTCGTCGTAGATCGACGATCTTTCTTTCTATAAATGCGGTTCCTCCCCAATTATATTAATTATAAAGGATATTACGTTATATTTGCAGTTAATAGAATTCCTAGATAATCTGAATCTGACCATCAATATCCGCAAATCATGATTTTAATCTAGCTAGATTTCTCTTCATAGATCTTTCAGGATCTATTTCAAATTATATATTCCTGGATGGATTTTCCCTATTCTATTATATTTCTTTCGAATTTTAGATTTTGGCAATAATGGAGATAGATATCATAGATATTCCATATCTAAGATATGAAAAAATTACGATCTGCGTTGAATCTCAAGGATATTGCGCATGAATTTCATAAAAATTCATTTCAAATTCATATTATTAAAAATGATCTGGAGAAAATAGAAAGATTTGAAATATTTCTATTTCATTGAATATGAATTGGTCGTCAGATTTCGATTTTGGGATGGGCGGTAGCAATTGAAAGATTCCAGGCTTTATTCCGGAATTGATAGACGGATTTTCAGAATTCCCAGACTAAATTTCGATAGAAGGAGATGGCATCCCAGGTCGAAGATTCATCTCATCGAGATTTCCAAGATATTTTAGCTCCCCAGGACCAATTATTACGCCTTCGATATTATACGGGATCTTGGGCTATGAACGGGTCCGTTGCGCGCCCAGCCATGCATTCGATAATTATCTCTCTAATATTATATTTTCAGATTCAATATCTATACGATTTGGTTTGCCCTTATTTGATATAGATGAGGCTTACTTGCCATACCCTCAAGTTTCGGATCAATATGGTCTCCTCTGCTTAATTTAAGGACCATGATTGAGAAAATGAGATTTCATAATTATATCCGAGATGAGATTTGTCGCTTCTTATCTGGAGGAAGATTTGGATTGAAAATTGAATCTTTGAAATTTCTCCCCGATGAATCCGATAGGAGACCCGCTGACCTTCTTACGATTCCTTCCGCATTATATCGTCAATCATCATGGCATTTTCTTCCGCGGATTGCTATTGATTTTGTAATTCATTCCCCATTTCGAATGACAACAAGGCATTTGATTATAGAGGATTGTGCATCAATAAAATGGCTCAACCAAGCCCCCCATGCCAGATGAGACGACCAAGGGATTGGAATTGAATCGCTTGTTTTTGACGACGTAGGGAGTATGAATGAGGAGGGTAAGAGGATTCTGGATTCGTTGTGTAAGGCGGTTGATGGTCCGAATAGACGTCAAGCCGGACGTATACGATTCATATTATAAGAACGAAGCTCTATTATCTTCCAGCGCTATATCAGTCATTGACTCATATATAGACGAACGGGATCTCAGGCAAATCTCCTTATTTTGCCCCTGGGATTCTATGTTGATTGAATCTCCTTCCGGAGAATTCTTTCCCTGTGCCAGCGATTGTTTACGCCAGGTTGCCCCTCAGCGCAGGTCCGAAGCGATAGATGACGAATTGGGATTAGGAGGATCTTTTGGCGGGAAATCTCATTGAGCTATTACTCGTTGGTTTTTTCCGGTTCTATCTTTATTTCCGCAGGATATTGGATCCCTGGGCGTTCGGCGGGCGGTGGCGGACCTTAATGCATAGCCTGGAGATCTGATGTCATACGTTTTTTCTTCTATTACGATTATGCACGAGATTATTTTATTTTCTTTCTCTTACGTATCTTCCAAATGGCGGATACGAATTTGATTTGTATAATTCCCTCAATTATTGCTAGACCTAGATATTTTTTACGTATAAATTGGATTGCATCCCCATTATTTGGAGATTAATCAGTAATAAATCAATTATTTCCTTCTCTTCATAAAATTTCATTATAATAAATAAATATTTTCTTCGATTTCCTTCTCTTAATGATAAATTGAATATCCTCGTAGATTTTAGAAATCAACGTATCATCCTATTAATAATATTGATAATATTTAAGCAGATATATGATAAATCTGATTTGCCGTCTCAGGGATTTGAACGAAAGCACGCCAGATCTGGATCCCTAGATAGATCTAATTAGCAATATCTCGATTTATTTAAACTATTCTATTTATCCAAGCTTCAGATTTGGCAACGACCAATGACTTAGAATAGGGATCCAAATAAATTCTGAGATAATATATTGGCAATTAATATTCTATTTGAGATCCGATATCGTGCGGTCTTATTCCTTCTACGTCAATCTCCTATAGTCCTTTTGCCGTTATAATTTCTAAATCGATCTCGATAATTAATGAGAAGTCCATCTAATTTGGCGTCAGACCTAGGCAAGAGAAAACAGAGGCGTGCAAATATATAAATAGTATTTGATATTTCATAATATCTCGATTTCTTCGTATATAAATTCAAATAAATATTCTTTCATTCGAAAATATTTTATTAAAAATTTATCTATTTTATAATTAGTCTAACCTCATCCTCCTATGCGTATCATGATATAAATATTATTTCGAAAATTTTGAGAGGTCTTCGATATAAATATATTTCTAATTATAAAATCATATCATTAATTATTTCGTCAAGCAAGAAAAGAGATCTATCTTTCATATGAATATTCTATCCAATCAATTATAATTTAAAGAGCTTCCTCTATATAATAATAATATAGCTAAATTAAGGAAAAAAATGAATATAAATCCTATATATAAATAAATCAAATTCAAATCAAATATCATTTCAATCAATTTTGAATCCGTTTTAGAGAAGATCTGTTTTAAATATATCAATCCAATCCATATATATGATCCATAAATAAAGAAATTCTAAATCTTTCAAATATAATATATATCTAGAATAGATAATTACCAAGCATTATATTCTCTTCTATATAATTCGTGTTTCGTAAGCCGATTTAAATTGGAAATAAAAATTCAATATATAATCTCCTCATATTTTCATTTTTCAAAAGAATCTCCAAATCGGAAAATTTATCTATTGAAAATGTACGTAGGAGGTTGTAAAAGTATAGTCCATTGCGGTTGCGAAACGTATTGATGGTTTAGCTTCTAATAGTTTGATTATCTTTTCCTGAAAAATATTATTTCCTTTCAAATTCAAAGAAATATAAACAAGAATATTCATTTTTCCCGCTGCGGCAAGGAAAATTCAGCTCAGAGTATTGCGGAACTCCAGGGGCGTCATGGTAGTCTTACCTCCGCTGGCGAATTTCAAAGGACATGCAAAACCTTCTCTTAGTGAGCCAAAGAAATGCTCTGCACAGCTCCAACCATTGCCCAATTATTTGCCAGGTACCGACAGCCAAGGAGTCGGCAGAAGAGGTCGTAACATGGGATATCAAGGAAAAGCGTTTGCAAAGCCAATCGGCAATGGAACCCAGATGAACCCAGTAAGTCAGTTCCCATATTCCCGTATTCCCAGGCAAGAAAAAGATTTGCGCAAGAGGTCTCAACGATTTCCCTGTATTGCGAGCGAGAAAGACTTACCAAATTCCGCAAAACTGCCTCCACGCGTTTTCACGCTGATAGTGCCAGGACTACATAGTGCTAGGACTGGCTGCGCAAAAGCATCCCAAGGGCAATACCCAAATCAAGCCTCCCATGCTCTCAGTTCATACCTCCACCGTTACGCCGGGAAATCCAAACGGATGCTGAAGCATTTCCAGGCAAGGGCTTGGCTTCAAAAAACTGAAGTCAGGATATTTGAGCAATTGCATGGGGAATACAAACCGCTGACTCTGCCTCCTGAGGTCGACCACCCACGCTCCGCCAATACTGCAAAGCCTATTGTATGTATCTTGAATCCCTGGGGAATGATTCACACGGAGTTGCTGGCTTCATGAATACTCTGTCTGGTCTCCAGAGAAGCCCCAAAAAGGCCTGTCGCGTCCTGCTCGAAGCGAATGAGTTGACGACAATAGCCTCCATTTGGCCTTGCCACCTCGGCACAGTAAAGGAACAATACTAATACAAACCGTAGTACTACCTGCAGCACTTCCTCCATAGGCATGTGATGTCGTCTGGGGAACTTGTGGGTCACATTGGCCCATGAACTTCCATTCAGAGAGGTTGGCTAGGCTGGATTCAGATGTTGTGGGCGTGTATGCGGTGGCTAAGATGTGGGACAAGGCACATTCTGGAGGATTCATATGATTGTTCGAGGAATGAAAAGACCTCAAGAGCCAATATACTCCTGTCAGTCAGGGGTCTCTCCAAGAGCCCATCGGAGCCAGGCAAGCTTGTGCTTCAAATATTTCCCAAAGCTAGCTCATTGCTTGCCATCCTTGGTTACGCGGCTGTGACCGCTACCTTGTCGCTACAAATTCCTCAGCGGGTCTGCAAGTAGCAGTCTTTCAAAGAGTAAGATCTCGCAGGACATCGCAAACAGGATAACAATTTTCAGACACCACTCAAGGCATCGAAAGCAAGGCTGCGCATGTCAGCTTTCCTTACCCAGACCGCTTGACAAGCTGCTGCCGTAGAGTAAGCAGGGTTCCAGTAGAAATGGCATTACCTGGCGCATTGTCAACCTCACATGTCATAAAATGGCTCTCAGAAGTCTTCTGGCGTAAGCCCCGGTAATTCTAGTGTTGGGACTCCGTCTTGCTGCCGGCATCCTAGCCTGACCCAAAGGCTGGTTCCCTCAACATACAAAAAAAGGAACCCTCACCTAGTGCCCTGAGCCAAGGGGTCTAAGGAAAGCCGTCCTTCCTGAGACTCCGGCAGGGCGCTTCGCTAAAACCAGCCTCCAGGCTTCTCGGAGCTCGTAGCCTTCGGCCCCCCAGGTACAGTTCAAAACGTTGGCGCAGTCTCGAATAAAAGTTAAGGCAAACTGCCTTGTTCAACTTAACACCTTCCTACCTGGCTCAGGCCCAGGACGCCCTGAGGAGCCCGGGCGGCTCTGCCAAATTGCTGATCTTCTGGGGCTCCAGGGATCAGGAGTCAAAGGTTTTCTACATGGCATACTTCACGAAACGCTTGGCTATTGCATGTCGTCTGCGGACATTCGCACGCAAAAAGGCAATGGGGAGCTGAACATTCACATTTGACGGTGGGCCAAGGAGAGGTTCGTAGCAGGTCGTGCAGCGCTTGTGAACAGCAGCCCAACACTTGGAAATAATCGAGAGCAAGGGGGGGACAACAAGCATTGACTCATATTCTAATAGTACTGTGCGCACACGTCACGCAGTTCTCTAAAATTATGTGATCACTTTGGAACATGAATCCTGCCTGCTTTGAACCTTGTCAAGCAATGTTCTGATCCTGTGCATAGCCCAATTTCATCGGGGGAGTCACGATGCCACAAGAATGGCTTGAGGCAGTAACTATCGGCGTCTTGATAGATTTCAAGCACAAAAGGAAGCACGAATATCTCCACTTTACCCTGCAACGAGCTGTGCCAGTTTTGCACGTACCGCCTGACCAAATGCTGCTTAAACATTCTCAGGCCGCCACGCTTCTTGAGCACGAGGTAGGCAAGGACGATTGAAACCTGGCTGATGTCTTGCAGGCTTTTTGTGGCGAGCAGCGTTGCAGGTGACCTAGGGGAGTGGTCCTGCAGGGTACCATATACTGCGAGCTTTACATGACTTAATGAAACACAATTACAAAACCTAAAAATCCTGACAAACACCCAAGTGTGGATGGAGGTGATACCTGACGTCGGGCTTGCAAAAACCTTACAAAGCGTTTGATCCCAAGAAGGGTTATCCTGAACCTGATGAATAGCTGTACCTTGAAACGCTCTCCCTACTCATCATAGAGATGTCTCAATGTTAATTGGCCCCATGCCAACTGACCATGACTTTAACAAATACCCCTGCTGCGCAAAAGTTGAAGTGCTTGGCTCCCCCACGGATCTGCTGGCACCCATGCGACAGTGCACAAGGCACCGCCCCTGGGCACGCTGTACCTGCAAGTTGCAGGAGGCATCCATCTTAACACAGAAAGACAATGGCCGTGAAAAGATACACTATCATGGCCACTGGACAGACACTGGTTTGATGGGTACCATTGGGCAAAAATACAGGTCATGGCAGCAGGAACTGTGTTGGCCTTCCTTGTCCCGTGCATGCAGGACTACATAAGCAGCAACAACGCAAAAGCATACAGAAACCCAAACATGCAGCGCACAACGGCTCAGCTTGGGGGCATATACTTCCACCTCAACTCTCACCTCCTCCCCCTGTCCTCGTCTAGGAAGGCGAAGGCTGTGTGCAACCGAGTGGATAGCTCTTCATCACGGCTATCCTGACAGCTATTCAAACACACAAGCCATGTCCTGTCCTCACCTGGATTGAAATTTTGCAAGCATGGCCGTGTCTCTACCGACCTACGAGAAAAAACAACGTCCAACAGCAATCAGAAGACACCGACCTCATCATGCCTAGGGGAATGGAAAGCCTCACAATCAAGTTGGTAGCTGCAGCTTTTTGGAAAGGATTCGGGCTCTAGTTCAAATTAACACGCTCCCATGCCCGGCCTTCAAATTAATGCGCTCGTTGCGTGTGTGAGACATGAAGAAAGGCAATCGCCTGGCTTTTCACGGACAGCAAACCGGATCTGTTCATACCATGTTCATACCAGCCGTCTGCGGCACCAAGATTGCTGCATCATCAACAGTCACAATCAACAAGAGCCGTTGCAGCACTAGCATGAGAAGCAGCTGTAGAAGCAGCACCAGCAGGAGCAGAGGCAGCTGTCGTGATGTTTGTCCTGGCTTCCTGGCTGTGCTGTTGCCAGTGCCATGCCGTCTTGTCCATGCTTCAGGAACGCTGATGCCAAAATGCATACCGAAACGTCGGCACATCTCGGCTTGCAGACTGCAACTCTCAAAAAACTAGGATTGCACTAGAGCCTCAGTAGAGAAGAATGGCTGTGGGAAGTCGATTTAAAGTGAAAAGGACCAGGCTCGCAGCCTTGCAAGAGCTTCGAACTTGTTCTCTGAGGTGGTGAGGCTTCGATTCTGGAAACAACGCAGCACCTATCATTTCTTCTACTACTACTACTGCTACTACTACTGCTACTGCTGCTGCTACTACTACTTCTTCTATTTCTACTGCTACCGCTGTAGTTATCCTTATTATCAGCGCGTTACATAATGGAGAATCAAATGGAAAAGCAAATCAAGAAATCCAGGAAAACCTCAATGGCTGACAAACTGTTGCCCGCGGCCAAATCAGACAGGCTGCACGTGGCTTCAAGGGAATATTACTCAACCTGATACTCATAACACCCTAAGGAAAGCGCCTTCCCTGAATGTGGCCATGATGTCAGGGAGGGTTCTCTTACAACCTTCGAATCGTGCTTACCTGCTTGTGCATCCTGAAGGACTTTAAACGCATGAGAGGTTCGAAGCACATGTCCAAGCTCTAGCACTCTGTACATCTTAAGCAACTCCCGGGTCGCCCCTTGTTCCTCAAACTTCTTCTGTGCTCCTATGCTTTTCCGCCTTCAGAAAACTGGGGAGCCGACTCTGAGCAGTTGAGGATGTGGGTGATACCATTCCTGGATCACTGGGGACAACAATTGCGACTTGAGCTTTTTAGAGAGGGAGAGAGAGAGGTTATGCTTCAAAGTTTCTTGTAGACTGTAGAACAGAAAGAAGGCTCCAACAATTTCAACAAATGACCCAGATTCCTTTGGAAGGGATGGGGCTATTCGACGACAGCTTGCGCTAGCATAGGCATTGCCAAGGCTTCCAGAGAGCACCGGGAACATCCGCGGAAGAGACGAGGAACATGCCAGGTTTAGGCATTGCCAAGGGAACATCCGTGGAAGAGACGAGGAACGTGCCAGGTTTGATAGGACCCTGAGTGAGTAGCTGAAGATCCGTTGCAATCATTCTTCTGACAGTCTTCCAGTGAGAGGGATTTCAGAGATGTGAACTTGAGTGGAAGCAAGACGTAACGGTAATGTGCGCCGTGTAGTTTTCGAGTACGGTTGGTGTGCATGTTAGGAGATTGTGCAGGTAATGGCCTCGTGCGGTGTAATAGACTGCCCACATGTCCCAAGAGTAAGACCTCCATGTCAACCCATCAGGCGGAATATTTGATTTTAGGCACTTCACAAGGGGGTTTAGCTTTTTTTGCATCTGGGCTCGCACACAGCCAGAAAGACAAGGGGGTGTAGCTGCTTACCTGATGTAAATGCGTCGGGCCTTGGAGACTTTAGAACTTAGCTGCTGCCCAAGCCTGCGAACTCTGAATCCTACACCTGAGTGCTAAACCAGGATGGGAAATAAGGGTCAGTCACTCTGAAGCCTGAAAGCAGGCAAACCCACCTTTGATACTTCAGACCATCCCAAGTGCAAACCTCAAATGAGCTGCATCGAGCCACTGTCGGATTTCGAAACGGTTGGCAGCTGCACGCTCGCCACCAATGAAAAGCCTTTGTTGGGGCTACATAGTTTGCAGGTTCTCTAGCAAGCGCAACCAACCTATTCATGACAACAGTTCAGGCAACGCAGCGAACATGGAAGTCCGCGTCCAGAACTTACAGCTTCAGGATACTGGCTCTGGTACTTAATCCACCTGGCCCTCGTCCTCTGGCGTACGGGGGGGCAAACTCCAAAGATCCACACGCTCAACCTGTTTTTTGAGCGTGTAGCCCTGGGGCCACGCGGCCAGCCCTCCCCGCCCTCTTCCGCTTCCCAGGAACCGGTGCCCAAGACTCCAGAATTTGAGCCATCAACATTCATGGTGACGGCTCTGATGATGCAAAGGTTTTGCAGTCTCACCTGCCTTGTTTGCGATGAGGGGTTGGTGCCTCAACCTTGTTAATCTAATGGTTATGCTGCTTCTGTAATATTGGCTGCGTTGGCACGACACTTTCGCACCAGGCCGGTCTTTACTCCCAGAACTTTGAGCCATCAGCCATTCATGGCGATGGCTGTTGCAATCTGACTTGCCTTGCTTGCCTTCCCCTTCCTCCTTCTCCCTTCCTCAGGCCGTGCTGCCGCCATCCAAACCGTTTTTCGGCGCATGGCCTCGGGGAACTCCCAGGGTTATGGGTCGGTCCTCAGGGCCCTAGGAGCCGATTTCCAAAACGCCACCGACCCTTCCCCGTACTTCATTCTTTGGTTTCTGAGGTTCAGCTTTCGGGTGCTCGTCAAGTCGAGGCCGAGGCGGCGCGCAGTAGCATAATTTCGTAAAGAGGAGCACACTTCTACGAGCAGTACCGTTGGCCGGTCAGTTCTTCATCACCATTGCTGGAACCACACCTACCAGTTATGCCGAGTATTGCTGCATTGAATTTTGCTCCCGTGCATCTCCGTTCAGCTTCGATGACCACAAACATCTTGTGGCTGTAGCACGTTGGATGCCACCACTTTTTTGGAAGGCGAAAGTAAGGTCCGGAGACAAGCCCCGGCAGCCAGGCTGATCTTATGTATTCTTGCAAGCTCAGCTTCAAATCAAGACAAAGAGGGGACCCCAAAGGTTGGGACCTTGAAATAGCACCCATGGGACCCATAGGTAAAAACTACCAGCATGGATGTGAGGGCCTACGCCTAAATCCAAACTCTTGAGCCTAGACTCGCTAGCTCCTAAGTTCAACCACCTCATCTTGTTCTCCCCTCTCCTTGAAGATTCCAAGCTCGCATGGCACGCTGGCGCATAAGCTCCGCTTCATGCGACTGAAGGACAGCAACAAAAAACCTTCATGGCTTGCCTTTTGGCAGGCATGCAGGGAGTAACCACTTTTAACCTATCAGGTTGGAAGGCCCGCAAATTCGTGCATGGCAAGGGGAAATGATAGGCATGTAATGCGATCGGCCCGATCGGCATCTCCAAGCTGAGGAGACCCCGTGGGAAACCCGACTTGGCTAATTCACAAGTAATTGCCTGTCGGAATGTTGAGACGGATGTGCGTAGTCCCTGCAACAGTCACGGCTTAGCACCTCTCAACGCAGTAGATCCGTGCACAAGCATGAGGAAGATAATCAGAGGATTCAACGCCGATTCCGGCATCAGAGCATGTTGTAGAGCTTTGCCAAGATGGCAGCCTCCCTTTCCTGAGTTGGTGCAAGCTACGACTTTCGGCTGAGCGAAAACCACTCAGGCCTTTAGTCAAGACGCATATGCAAGTAAACAGAAAAAAAAAGAGGAAGTGTGAGCGCTTGGCATCCGCCCATCCCCCTTTGACCCGCAAAAAACTCCCAATGCTTGAGCCGGGCATCAGCAGCTAGCTCCTGGAGACCGCCCTCCTCAACTTCCCCTGCAAGGGGAAGTTGAGCTGGGAATTCTGCGATGATCTCGTGATCGTCCTCTGCTCCCACATCACAGTACAAGAGGCAGTTTACAAGGCATATCGCCTTTCTAAATGGTGTCCTGTATGTTATCGCTATCTAGGTCTTGTGCTAAAGGCTGCGGGTGCAGTCTCTTGGCGGAAGTTCCAGGAACCCTTCCCTGCGAAGCCGAATAAAAATTGGTTCCTAGCTTTACAGGATTACGTTTCAGGTCCAAAGTTCTGCTGGCCATTTCGGGGACTTGGGAAGTCCCAGAAATGCAGAAAGCTATGTTTGCTTCTAGATGTACGACGGAGAGAAGGACACATGCAGCGAAACGTCTGAACTAATTAGTTATTTGCACGATAGCGATAGCTTGCAAAATAAACCAAAAAGGCTCCAAAATATCCACTACTCGAAGAAGCCAAGCATCCACATGCGGAAGGGTTGCACTCAAGCACCGCGGATCCACCTGGCTGTTTCCAGTTAGAGGCCACACATGGGTATTACTTCTACTAAGGTTTAGTTAGGGGCCAAACATGGGGATTATTTCTGTTAAGCTTTGGTGTTTAGGACTGTTAACACCCCTGCCAGCTCTAACTTTCTGCGCAAGCATTAGCTAGGTGGCCTGTCCATAAGGTTTAGGATTTAGGGCATGCAAAAACTTATTATAGACCTATAACAAAGACAGTCATGTTTTAGGAAGCTTCTCCGGGCTGCACGGATAGTTACTTGCAGCTGGAGATTGACAAGGTGGACACTTCTGCATTATGCTTGGACAAGGCTCGTACAACAGCTATGGGATCTCCTGTACGGATACCCACCTAACAAATACCCACCTGGAAGCGTCCCTTTTTGCATGCCTGCTGGAGGTCAAGACAAGGTCCCCAAAATCTCATATAGCAATTAAGCTATTGACCCCACACACTTATTGAAAGAAAAACCATAACTGGTCGCATTTCCAGAAAATGTCCCCACAAAGGCCGAACGTACTATAAAAAAGCCTGACGGGCATCATGAACAAACCACAAATATACACCTATAAGCATTTGAATTATTATTGTTGTTGCTTGGGTCGCTCCCCCTTGGAGTAACTATCTTTAAAGGGCGCTTCTTACCAGGGCTACTATAACTCCCAACAATTATTGTGGCACCTCTTACACTCAGGGACCGAACCCGTAGCCATTTTTTGGAAAAGGGAGTCACCTTCTCCTCCTCAATGGATGCCAGGGGCATTACAGCGAGCAGCACACTGAGATCTTCATCCTGCAAAGGCAGCCTTTTTAAATTTCTAGCATGTACACAGATGTAAGGGGGGGGTATCTTGCGAGTCCAGGGCTTGGGGTTTAGAGATTGGGTTCGGGGTTGGGATAGTTTACGAGTTCACTATCGTTTAGGATTCAGGGGGATGGGTTGGGATAGACGGAGGCTTCCAAAAATCAGGGCCCTTTTTGTTGGATTTGCTCCATGCTAAGGACTCCAGCATTCTGGGGTGTATAAGTAGGACCCCCCTCTTGAGGGATCTCGCACAATCCCACGTAGTGGAGGCCATCGTCATCCCCAGGAGATCTTCATCACAAGAACTTGCAGCTTTGGAAATTCAAATACAACCGAAAAGGGTTTAGGACACAGGGCTTAGCGAGCGGAGTTTTTGGGGTTTATGAGGGAGTTCAGGCATTGGCGCTTCTCCCCACTAACCTTTCTTCGTCTTTCGTTTGAAGTAGGAAACAATGTAAGGCTATGTTCCTGCCCAACCCCAAGACCTCAAGCCCTAAACATAGGGGTCCTGCTAACACCCGAATCCTATCGGTGCCACGGGTTAATGCTTTCGGGCTTTGACTCCTGCTCGTCCGGAGCGGAGAGGAACAAGACTTCCTCATGCGTATCGTCAAACTGCACACCTCACAGGGTTTCTCGGCAGCATGCACCAAAGTCCCAACTTCTGTGTTCAAGCCATTCCTTCTGCTTCAACCGACGGAAAACAAAAAAATTGAAAAGCGTTAATGAATTCCCGGGCAGGCTAGTCACTCTTGGCTTTCCTCTGCAGCTTGCAGTGCAATGCGACTGGCATCGTGGACGGGCTGGATTTTGATCTTGGCCGCTGCTCTTTCTCCGGCACTCTGGAACATGTAGCCAGAACCCGATGACTGTGCGGGGCTCGCGGGTACTTGCGTTGCGCCATAGGGGGTTGCAGGCCAAACTGGGCATTCATCATTATTAATGAATTGGAATTGGAGCTCACCAGAAAATTGTGACGAGCCTCGGAAAGCACGGCGATACCCGCCTTGTGCCTCTTGAGCCGCAAGATGTTCGATATGCACCATGTTTTCAAGGTCCCGTCTTCAAACATCTCCATGCTCCCACAGTGATTGCACTGACGCCCAGAAGCCTAGCAGGTTGCAAAGAAACTTGCTGTAGAGAGCCCAACATGCACTGCTTCACCCTTTCATGCATTGCGCAGATGTCTACCATGTCCAAAGCCAAGTGCGAAGCGGTCGAAACCCCTAGCTTCACGCATGTTTTTCTCGGTAGCTTGGACCAAGAAGTAGGCGCAGTGACATCGGCTCAAGATCAAAACGTACGGCTAGCAATGCCGGCAGTGTAGAGAAGCACTTGAATTAAAGACTGGCAGAAAAACCTTTCAAAATAGCACTGAACCGCTGTGGTCGTCTGGATCAAGGGCTGGGGCACATCGGGGCGCAGGTTGCTTTTGCTTTTCGAGTTCTGCTTACAACTCGGTTCCTCATTTTGTACGGATTGCTCGCGGTAGGCGGAAGTCAACCGGGGCCCCAGCCAATCTAACACTTGAGAGGCGCTTGCACCTCGTTGATCACGGTCGAGCCGCCTGGCTTACAGTACAATTCCTAGAAGCCACTTCGCCTTCCACAACCGATGCAATTTTCACAGAGGCATGCTGTTTCCACCGAAACGTTGCGAAAGAACAACGGAAAGAACATCTATCCATACGCAAACTTGGAGAAATCATTGGTATGCAGTTTGATGGTATGTGTGCGTCCTGGAGAAGTGGACAATATTCCCGTGGTTCCCTGCTCTACAGTTCTACAGAACATGAAGAGTTCTGGCCAGTACTGTCCGCAAAAGCACGCACCTCCCAGATAGGAGCCTGACATGACTCATGTACAACGACAGATGGGCCGCTCTGTATCATGTTCGCAGCTTCGTGCGCGGTGCAGATATGCGTCATTCAACCAAGATGATGCCTGCGCTTGTCAACCTCAACAGCCCCACTCGGATTTGCTTGGATGGCAACGTCATCTACTAACAATCCGGCATGATTAGTCAGCCCCGGTCAACCTAACGTCTCCTGTAGCGCGGGAGCCGTCAAGCTGATGACGAACGTGCTTGCGCCTTCCTTTGCCTCCAGAAAAGGTAGTGTTTTGTGCAGTCGATGCAAGGAACATATTAATGGGTGGGCAATCCTCCCCGCAGTTGCACGGGACGCGTGCCTGCAAACCTAAGGAGGGCAGATCTCCAAACCGATCGGAATGTTGGCAGCCCTGATTGCATCGTGAGCAGGCTTCTGGACGACAGCATCTGCTGCCTTCAAGCCAGAGGACGTGAGACGGCCTTGCTGTACTTGTGGAATCCGAAGCCTCCTCTGAGTGCCACTTCCGAAGTGCATCGCACAGTGCCTTGAAGCTACTGTGCTGGTGGAACCAGGCGCCGAGCAAGGTATCTTCCAGGCTCAACAGTCTGCTGGAAGTTGGCATAAAAACCGTCATGTCAGATTTCCTTACTTGCTAGTGAGGCGTGCAGATTATTGGCACCCCCTTTGTGCCTCACCACAAGATTGCCACCTGAGAGTTCACATGGCAAAACTATGATGAGGCTGCCGAACATGCCAGCAGCCTTTTCAGCGTCACGGTGCTGCTTGAACTGGCCACATTTCGGGTAGACGACGAGCTTGTAGGGTTTGGCTTGGACTGTGGCATCGCAGGGAACACCCAAGCCAAGCTGTATCTTATTGGTCAGTTTCTCCATGAACTTTAGCCAGCCATGACCTTTCAGCTTAAAGTCATTTACAGAAAGCTGAAAGGCGTTTTGCAGTTTCGTCCGAAGGGTGCTGGCTGGGCTCTCTTGCCAACAGCTTTGAGGTTCCGGGTGATGCCACGGATCGCTCGGTACATCCGCTTTGAGGGCAGCCGACTGCTGTGGCTTCAAAACCGTTCCGCCATGTCTGCTGCTGCGGGAAAAACGCAGACCAAGACACCATACTATACAACGAAGCGCATGGCGCCTTCAACTAGCCACGATGCTTCCGCGCCATGAGGACTCAACGCTGCAGTCTGGATTTTCTAGACACGCCTCATTGCATTCTACGGTGCCAGCTCTGTATACAAAGTAAAATGACAAGCAAGGCCTTGCAGCAGCTCTTCCAGAAAGCCAATGTAGCAGGCCTAGCCGGCTTCAGATGATATTTTTGTCCGGCTCTTGGTTCTTGTCAGGGTTTGAAGAAGGTTCCCAGTTACAGGACAGGCAGATGGGTACATAGGTTTCCTGTGGAGTTAAGAGCAGTTGGGATGGTAGAGGAGAGTTACATACTGCTGTCACAAGCTAAATGTAGAGATCGTTGTTGCGGAAATCGTTGTGAACACATCACCTAACCCCAAACGCATGCTCTGCTCCCGCCAACACAACCCCGAGTCATAGGGCGAAGAATCTTGGGAAGAATCTCAACCTCATTCGGATCTCCTCGAACAAAGTTAGTGTTTGGAGTTTCTAGAGAAAGCCTTGAAGAATGTCTTTGGAACTTGAAAGACCCGTTGAGGATGACCCCAAAAAACTTCGATTCCAGCTATAGTCTGCCTCTTGCCCTGCAGTCTGAGCTGGAAACCTCCCCTGCTGCGCCACCAAGCGATGGCCACAAGGGCCTGTGAGATTGGCACCAAAAGCAGAAGCAGGCCGCAATAGGTAACAACACCGGCAATGATAAGGACACCAACAGCCACAACCAGCAATGTGAGTAAGCATGCTAATCGTACTACCGCAAGCAACATAAAAACAAACATGGAATTGTGTGGGCCCTGTTGCCCCCTATCTGTTGGAAGATTGTCGGTCCATTTAAGACACATTTACGCTCGCCAAAGCCGAACACACCGGGGGGGGTAACTCTTTGCTTAAAGCATTTAGATATACGGGAGTCAAAAAGAACGGTCACCAATCACTTCGGAGTAGTCCACCATTGCTCGGGTTCGTTCTGTTCTGATTTACACTCTTCACAATCGAGATGTCAGATCACTGCGTGTTGCTGAGCAATGGGTCGAAATTCCAAAGTTGCATGTGCTGTAGAGTGTTTTCTTCCTGACTACACAAAGTTCAAAAACCCTACTGTGACTGAAAACACAACATGCCAACAGCCAAGGACCCGGAAGCTACAAAGTCTACAACTTGAGCCTGGGAAGATTTTAATAGCAATACTTTGAAGAATAATAATAGTAGCGTTAAAAATATTGTGATTAAAATCATTAGCAGTAGTAGTAGTGGTGGTGGTAGAAGTGGTGGTAGTAGGAGGAGTAGTTGTGTTGCGGTTGTAGTAGTAGATCGTGGTCTTAAAGGGTCTGGGAAGTGGCCATGTTCCCGCAGAGGGGTGACGGTAAGATGCTCGAATTCGTGACAAGCAGACTTATCCTGCTCAGAATTGCAGGGGACAAGTCTGGTTTATTGCGCCGCTTGTTGGCCATCCACATTCTGCTTCTGTGACAGCCATGAAGCGTAACAGGTAGCTAAACAGTAAGCAGCCTGGAAGAAATTGACATGCACTCTGTCTTGCAACATTTCAAGCGGCTAGCAAACTTCGCCTGTTCTTCAACTCCTGTCGAGGATTTTGGGCATAGAACTTCTCCAAACCACGCCCCTTCTATCCTCAGCCAACCCCTCCCACTGAGGCACGATCCAAGCCAGTGAAGAGCGTGCCTGTCATAGTTGTGTCAATGACCTTGTCAAGGCGTCATTCCATCAGATGAGGATGACTCTCATAATAAACAGTTCCCTGGCATTCTTGTTCATCATACAATAAGCATCAACAACTTCAGTCATTCTCAAACTTGCACACAGCAGTCCAGGTGCAGCAAACATGGTGGACCTGACCACTTATCCTTAACCCCGAACCTTAGACCCTAATCAGCCCTGAATTAGGTCGGCCCTTCGTGGGCTTTTCGCAGGCCAGGAGTTTCTCAAAACAGGTAGGGACTAGGATTTCATCAGGGTTGCAAGAGGATATGGGCTCACTACCAGGGATTTTGGCACATCCACGCTTTCCATGCACAATGTCCCTTGTTAGCTTTTTCAGGCCACGAGCCCTGATAAGTCGCAGACCGTCCTATATCATCCCTACTTTCTAGCGGTTCTAGGAAAGTTTGGATGAACAGTGTGGCTGGTGTAAGTAACGATCTTCAGTGAAATTGCGAGTCAATAGAATCTCATCCTGCAAGCCTTGTTCTCTTTTACGTGCCTAGTTCCCTTTGATCCAGCATGTTTGAGATCCTCTTTTTTCAACTCCTGAGGACCATGCAGGCCGCAGGGCAAAGGACAACAGCCGGCCTTGCCAAGGATCGCGATGGAGGCTTTTCAGATTCAAGGATTGGGAAAGGATTTGAGGGGGATCACCTTAGGACTAATTGTGGTAGAGAAAAGGACGCAAAGCCGGTTACAGTTTCTGCTGTGTTCTTCAGATCGAGCACCCTTCCACTCACCCCACGTCGTCCCTGCAATCCTCTGAGACCTAACGCCACACCTGCAACATACACTACATTTCAATTTCGGTGCATTTTGTGGGAGCACCTGAATTCCAAGTGGCGTTCCGTATTGTTGAATGAACGCGGTTTGGGAATCGCGTGATGGTCATTCAAATTGCGAATGGCAGAGTAGATGAGGGAAAGCGGCGTAAACAAAATGACATGGAGCCTTTCCAAGCTTCTGTGACTTCCTTGGTTCTTAAGGCTGGGGACGGGCACTCTCAATCATAATACACTGGCACACCCTATATGGCCTCAACACTCCCCTGCCGTCATCGAATTGAAAGCGCTTGCAAACTTCCAACCCACTGGAAAGCACTGCGCCGCCATCAACCACTGAAAACAACATCATTGCATACTAATTTTCTAATGCCTGTGGAGCTAGATATCCGACTAGTCTCGAATGATGCTATACCGCTTTCCTTGCTAAGCAAGTGGCAGCACAAGGACCAAAGCTATCATAGCCTCTGACATGTCTCTTTGATCTACATCTTTGCATGTCTAGGTGTGCCACGCCGCACTTCATGAACATTATTGGTTGGAACGATGTCATACTAAGCTCGCGCCCCCTACAGGCACAAGCCCAGGAGACCCACGAAAAGCCGCTCAAGCCTCCTATTATCCTCAGGAACATGATGCTTGAGAAAACTTGAAAACATGCATTTTGTGCAAGGAAACCCGATCAAAGGATCTCCGGAGAACTCATCAAACTGTGTAGCAATGTATGGCAAAATGTGGAGCCCTGGGCGCCATGCCCAGCGACGCCACATGGCGCCGCAGCGCCACCAAGCGCAACTGGACAAAGACAGGCTCGGAATGTTCTTGTCGCCAATACATCTCATATAATCGTCAGCGGGGTTGAGAAGGGCAAAGGTTATGGTTTGAGGGAATCTGGCAGGTTCAAATCCCTCCATTGGGCTGACGCTCCAGGGCATCTTCACAATGAGTTGGGGGGGGGTTGTTCAGGGTTTCTGCTAGGGCACCAGTGCTGCTAGGGCACCAGTTATGAGGGTCTCTCGAAAAAACACAGGATGTCCCAAAAAACGGTTAAGGGTTCAGGGTGAGATCACAACAGAAATCATCCGAACAACAGATGGTGCCATCAGAATTTCAATATTGGAGGTTGCTCAGAAGAAAGGTCTCCTAATACACCGAAATCGCAAAGTCTTTTTACGTGGGCCCCTCAAATTGAACACATAATTCTCGTACCATTACTACCAGCATCACTACTACGATTACTCCTATTACCACCACCGCGACCACCACCAACACCATCACAACCATCACCACCATC